>CAJPVJ010000625.1:0-22164 GCA_905397405.1 Oppiella nova
TTCAATGTATGATACTTTGGAAAGGTATCCATACATTGATCAAAATATAGGCATTAAATGCAAAGAGATTTGTGGATCAAGTACTGAATGCAAGCGTGAATATTATGATTTAAAATTGTATAAAATGGCGGTTACGTGGTATGGCAATTATATTTCAATTGTGGTACCCGATAGGCCTGACCTTATATTCACCCACTCCCCTAAAATACTGTTTGAGGAGTTTGTATCATATATTGCTTCGTATATTAGTCTATGGTTTGGATTTTCTGTACTAATGCTACCAAATGTACTCAACAAATGTTATCAATTTATTTATCGGAAAATTACTTTCTATTTAAATCTCATTAAGATCAGACAAAATATTAAAGTGAATGTTATAAATGTGAATGTTATTAGTAGTGTGCATGATATAAATGTTTTGCAATAAATTAGCTGATAATTGAGAATAATGTATGCAGATTATAATTTATTAAACCTTCACATGAATGAAATAAACAACTTTTATTATCAGTGTTTATGATTGATTTATTTGTTTCCTAATAATAGACATTTCTTTATAGTCAATAAATATCGGCAGTTATTCAACTTTTCAATAATATAGTTAAATGTTATCGACTTTCGTATTAATTAATAATATTTTATTTTAAAATATTTATATTGATACGAAAGTATCAGTGTAAAATTCTTAGTTTAAATAAATAAAGACACAGATTATTAATAAATATTATATTATTCATTAATATATTTAATGTTTTGAAAGAATTGGCCACTTTGTTAATGTATAGAAAGAATCGCATGAATATCAGGAACATCTGAATAATAAATGAAAAATATTTTGAAAACTAAACAAATAAATGCAATATATTTGGTGAGACCGTCAAAGCGAACACTACTTCCCAATCGACTCATTGTATTCAATAACTATTAAATGAATTTACAGTTAATTTATTAATAATATAAACTAAAAATTCTTTTATAAACCAGAATAAAGAATTGAATACAAAACACTTAAGTGAATTGATATATAATTATATGAATTCTAATAAATAATTTAATTTAAATTATTAGTCTGTATTAGAATGCAAACTTGGGAACCCGGGCCCGCCCAAACCATACGGGTTTCGGGCGCGTTTGGGCTGATGTGTGACTGGGCCGGGTTGGGCCGGGTTTTCAAATTTTTCTGAAAAAACCCGTAAAAACCATGGCTTTTAGATACAAAACATTTTGCATATATTTTTGAGTATTATTATTTTGTGAAGCATTGTATACAGTATTAGTTTAAAGTGTGGTATAATTATAATTTACTAAATTAAGAATTTTATTTAAAAAATTAAACTTAATTATAGTTTTATAAGGAGCCAGACAAGACTCCGGTAAATCTTAAACAAATGTAGACTGAAATAACCATTTAATAACTTAAGATTGAACAGTTAAGCGCAAATAACTGTTCATCTGATACATAAATGAATAAATTTTAAAAGCAAATCAACACAAATCTCGTCGACTCTATAGGCCTTCACATGAATTGCTTTGAATTCCTGCCACTAATCTGTGGAGCGAAAAGAATTATAGTTATTCCCGAACCAATACAACTTGAAATCCATCTCTACTCGACCCTTAAAATGTCGATAAATTTATAATTTATTCACATTAATTATTAATTGTATAAATATTAGGATAAAAATCCATTAAAATATTGATTTTTATTCAAATAAAGCACATTTAAATCATATCTTATATGTAATATTTATGTAAGAAAAACACCGGGTTTTACGGGAACCCGCGGGTTTCCCGGTAGTGGGTACGGGGCGGGTTGGGCTTAAACTCCACGGGTTTGGGCCGGGTCGGGTTTTGATTTTCGGTCTAAGTTTGACTTCTAGTCTGTATTGTAATATTTTGAATGTGTTTTATCAAATATTGTATTATTTAATTTCTTTCAATTTAGATGTACTGTATTCATTTTACCAAATATGTTCAAAAAATGTTATCAACGTATTGATAGAAAAATTAGTATTTAAATCTTTTTAAAGTAAATCAAAATATTAGAGTTAGAGTTATACAAGTTAATATTAATAATAGTGTGAGAAATACACGTGATATAAACTCATCACAAAAATAGATACTAGCCTACAAATAAAATATTATTCATGAATTACATATAAAGATGTTTCTTGATACATTAAATTCATAAGTTTGCAAACAAACAACAAACACGAGTTTTTAATTTATTAAATTCTTTATCATAATAAATTAGTAAACTAAAAATGATTAAAATGTATAAAATGTTTAAGGTAAAATTAATAAATAATAATTATAGTATATTACGTAAAGTAATAAAAGCTTATTAATTATGAGACACACAAAAGACATTTTGCAAACTAAAATCCAATTGTTATTTTGACAGCATTTTGATTTATTAAATTAAATAATATTAGTTTTTAGGCATACTTTTAATAAAAAATATTTTTACTGTTATCAAAAACCTTGTTAATCGCTATTTACAAATGTTTATTAAGAAGAATAATGTAAGGTATTAATTGGGTTATTTGTTAAAACAAATAATAAATGCTATATAGCACTTGTATTACATTATGCATAACAAAATAAGTCTTTTGAAAATTCTTATGTAATTTGTAAATAGAAATATAAAATTATACAGTATTTGTAAATATATTTTGTTATTTTTCATTAAAATACGATTGATTTTCTTTGGGTGTTATCTTATGTATATTTTTATCAAGGTTTTGAAATGTATTCAATAAAAACCTAAATATTTAAATAAATATTACATTAGAACACATACACGTTATAATGTAACTGTATAAATTTAATTAAAACAAAACATTTATTGTATTATAAATAGGTTTGTCACATATAAGAGAGCATAAATTATTATGATACTATTTCATAACACTTTTATGATTCATTTCATACAGTATATCAAATATTATCAAAAATATTAAATATAAACTCTAATTAACTAACTTAATTCATAATGAATTTAAAGGATTTATGTAATAAATTTAATTCAAATGTACTAGTATTTAGATATCTGTTTTACATATCATGTTTATCTGTATGTTTGTATCAAATCATTAAAATATGTGAAATATATTTCTCATACAAAACCACAACTTTTATAAATTACGACAATTTTTCAGTGATATCTTTGCCGGCAATCACTATATGTTTTAATAAAATAGATGTCTTAAGGGATGACTTCATAAAACATCTAAATATAAAAGATAACACCAATGATAACGAAAATGAACTGGTTAAACAATATTTAGCAAATTATACGATTACTGAACAGTTGGATATGTTATTGAATTATACGGATATATTCTCATCATGTAGTGTTTTGAAATCTAATTTTGATAATAAAAATTCAACTAATTATAGAGATTATTACACAAAGTGTGATGAACTTCATAAAACTTCTATCGATTACGATAAGTAATATACTTTTAAATAGTTATTTATTTTTTATTTAAACTATAAATTCATAAATAAGTTTTTGAGTAATTATTTCATTTTTAGACTTTGTTTCACATTTTTATCACAAACTACTGGAGAATCTGATGATTACTATCACATCAATAATGACATCATATTCCGGGACTTCTTAACCGATGTCTTCTCAGTTACGCTACTAATCGAGAGGAAAGACATTAAAATCGCTGTCCATTCAAGACATCAATTGATTGCTAATAGAGTTAAACATCATTTCATAGACTATCCTTATAATACAACATTAAATGCTAATTATACACATAATTATTACATGTTATACAATAGAGTAGTTGTGAACTCATTGCCCAAACCATACGAAACTAATTGTATTGATTATAAATGGAGGGGATATCAGTCATTAGATCATTGTATCAATAAATGTAGAATTAGGGGATATAGACAAATATGGCCTCATATGTGGCCAGGTAACTATTTAGTATTTAATACATCATTGGATTTCAAAATGCTTTCAATGTATGATACTTTGGAAAGGTATCCATACATTGATCAAAATATAGGCATTAAATGCAAAGAGATTTGTGGGTCGAGTACTGAATGCAAGCGTGAATATTATGATTTAAAATTGTATAAAATGTCGGTTACGTGGTATGGCAATTATATTTCAATTGTGGTACCCGATAGGCCTGACCTTATATTCACCCACTCCCCTAAAATACTGTTTGAAGAGTTTGTGTCATATATTGCTTCGTATATTAGTCTATGGTTTGGATTTTCTGTACTAATGCTACCAAAAGTACTCAACAAATGTTATCAATTTATTTATCGGAAAATTATTTTCTATTTAAATATCAGACAAAATATTAATGTGAATGTCATAAATGTGAATGTTATTAGTAGTGTGCATGATATAAATGTTTTGCAATAAATTAGCTGACAATTGAGAATAATGTATGCAGATTATAATTTATTAAATCTTTACATGAATGAAATAAACAACTTTTATTACCAGTAATTATGATTTATTTATTTGTTTCCTAATGATTGACATTTCTTTATAGTCAATAAATACCGGCAGTTATTAAAATGGTGCGTACAGTTAAATGTTGTACACTTTTGTATTAATTGATAATATAAAATAGAAATACTTTTATAAACAAGATTTTTGAATAAAGAAACACTTAAGTGAGCATATATAATTGTATATAATTATATATAATTGTTAGCAAAAATTGTACAATTGTATATAGAAAAATTATTATGATACTATTTCAAAACACTTATAATTCATTTCATACAGTATATCAAATATTATCAAAAATATTAAATATAAACTCTAATTAACTAACTTAATTCATAATGAATTTAAAGGATTTGTGCAATAAATTTGATTCAAATGTACTAATATTTAGATATCTGTTCTACATTTCATGTTTATCTGTATGTTTGTATCAAATCATTAAAATATGTGAAATATATTTCTCATACAAAACCACAACTTTTGTAAATTACGACAACTTTTCGGTGATATCTTTGCCGGCAATCACTATATGTTTTAATAAAATAGATGTTTTAAGGGATGACTACAGAAAACATCTAAATATCAAAGATAACACTAATGATGACCAAAATGAACTGGTTAAACAATATTTAGCAAATTATACGATTACTGAACAGTTGGATATGTTATTGAATTATACGGATATATTTGCATCGTGTAGTGTTTTGAAATCTAATTTTGATAATAAAAATTCAACTAATTATAGAGATTATTACACAAAGTGTGATGAACTTCATAAAACTTCTATCGATTACGATAAGTAATATACTTTTAAATAGTTATTTATTTTTTATTTAAACTTTAAATTCATAAATAAATTTTTGAGTAATTATTTCATTTTTAGACTTTGTTTCACATTTTTATCACAAACTACTGGAGAATCTGATGACTACTATCACATCAATAATGACATCATATTCCGGGACTTCTTAACCGATGTCTTCTTTGTTATGCTACTAATCGAGAGGAAAGACATTAAAATCACTGTCCATTCAAGACATCAATTGATTTATAATAGAGTTAAACATCATTTCATAGACTTTCCTTACAATACAACAATAAATGTTAATAATTATACACATAATTATTACATGTTATACAATAGAATAGTTGTGAACTCATTGCCCAAACCATACGAAACAGATTGTATTGATTATAAATGGAGGAGATATCAGTCATTAGATCATTGTATCAATAAATGTAGAATTAGGGGATATAGACAAATATGGCCTCATATGTGGCCAGGCAGCTATTTAGCATTTAATACATCATTGGATTTCAAAATGCTTTCAATGTATGATACTTTGGAAAGGTATCCATACATTGATCAAAATATAGGCATTAAATGCAAAGAGATTTGTGGATCAAGTACTGAATGCAAGCGTGAATATTATGATTTAAAATTGTATAAAATGTCGGTTACGTGGTATGGCAATTATATTTCAATTGTGGTACCCGATAGGCCTGACCTTATATACACCCACTCCCCTAAAATACTGTTTGAAGAGTTTGTGTCATATATTGCTTCGTATATTAGTCTATGGTTTGGATTTTCTGTACTAATGCTACCAAAAGTACTCAACAAATGTTATCAATTTATTTATCGGAAAATTATTTTCTATTTAAATCTCATTAAGATCAGACAAAATATTAAGGTAAATGTCATAAATGTGAATGTTATTAATAGCCTGCCTGATATAAATGTTTAGCAATAAATTAACTGACAATTGAGAATAATGCAGATCATAATTTATTAAATCATTACATGAACATGAATGAAATAAACAACTTTTATTATCAGTAATTATGATTTATTTATTTGTTTCCTAATGATAGAAATATCTTTATAGTCAATAAATACCGTCAATTATTAAAATTTTGCATGCAGTTAAATGTTGTACACTTTTGTATTGATTGATAATATAAAATAGAAATTCTGTTATAAACAAGATTTTTGAATACAGAAACACTTAAGTAAGCTATATAATTGTATATAATTGTATTTAATTGTATATAATTATATAAACTCTAATTAATAATTTAATTTAATATATATTTATACGTAAATTCTTTCAGTGAGATTTTAATTTCTTTCAATTTGGATTCTCTGTATTAATGTTAATACATGTGTTTAAAAAATGTTATCAATATAATATAATATATTCATAGAAAAATTAGTTTTTATTTAAATATTTTTAAAGTAAAACAAAATATTAGAGTTAAAGTTATACAAGTTAATATTAATTACACGTGATATAAATGTTTTGCAATGAATTATATTTGTTAAATGTATTTCTTTATGAAATCTTACATTAAAATCTATAAAATCTATGAAAATATTTTTGCTTTATATTGAATAAATGTTTACAAATCACTTTGAGCTAAGAAATATTGTCATTAATTATTAATAGCATAATACTTTTGTATATTTGTTATTTGTACCACAAATAGAAATAATACATAATTGATTGACACGTCTATTGAATATAAAATTCTTGTCATAAAATATTCAATAAGATTCAAAACACTGTATAAATAATTGCTATCATAAGTTATGTATCATAACATTTCACAATTTTAACACACAAAAATCTGAACTATAAATAAAATTAAGTTCAAATAAACTCAAAATATTATTTGAAAAGTATTTATTAAAAATGGCAAACTTTAAAATATTGTCTCAAATATTGAATACACAAACATTTCGTTACACATTTTTCACATTTTGTTTGTCTGTATGTGTGTATCAAGTGTACAGAATATGTGACATCTATTTATTGTACAAAATCACAACTTCTGTCACTTACGGCAATATTTCGGTCATATCTCTGCCGGCAATCACCATATGTTTCGACAAAATCGATGTCTTGAGAGACGAGTATTTCCTTGAATTCAATATAAGTCACAATCAATTGGGTAGAAATGAATCGAAACTAAAAGTGGAGAAATTGTGTGCAAACTATACGATTAAACAACAGTTTGAGACATTGTTTTATAAATATAATCAAATATTCAGCGATTGTCTGGTATTAAAAACTATTGCTTTTAATAATGAGAAAACATTTCACAAATACAATGATTCGTATATTAATTGTGAAAATATTAGTCAAATTAAAACTTCAATTGATTACACCAGGTAAGACTATGTAAAAATATTAATCATATAAAATCTATAGATTTGTTGCCACTTATTAACCTTTTAAACTAAAATTACTATTAAATAAATAGTTTATTTTTTAAATTACAGTATTTGTTATACGTTTCTATCGGAACCTAATGCCAAATCCGATGACAACTACTTTAACATCAATAATGATCTCATGTATAGGGATGTCATGAAAGCATTTCTGGTGATTACGACAAAACTAACTGATATTAAGCCTAAAATCGCTGTTCATTCACGAAACCAATTAATTACAAACATATCGAAAAGTAAATTCATTACATTCTCGCTGCAAAGGTTAGTAAATACTTCACAAATGATTTACTTTCAATACAATAAGTATGTATTCAAATCGCTGCCCAAACCGTACGAAACAAATTGCGTTGAGTATAGGGAAAGGGGTTTTAATTTACTGTCCGATTGTATCGATAAATGCCGAATGGATTCCTATAAGGATGTATGGCTTACCAAATGGCCCGGGAATTATCTAGCTTATAATATGTCAATGAATTATACAATGATCAGTATCCATGATTATATTTTTAAGAATTTAGATTATGATTTTATTTTAAGTCAGAAATGTACAAACATTTGTGGTCTAAGTATTGAGTGTAATAAAGTGTATTATAATCTAGTTATTGACAAAATATCAAACACCTTGGATAACATTTATCATAATCATTTAGTGTTTTATGAACCCCTAACCCCTGACCTTATTTATATACATTCACCGCAAATACTGTTTGAGGAGTTTGTGTCATATATCTCATCATATGTTAGCCTATGGTTTGGATTCTCTATTATTATGCTATCAAATGTAATACAAAAATGTCATTTATTTGTATTCAACAAAATTAAGCTTTATTTCAATTATATTCAAACACACAATAAATTTAAAATCAGAGTGCACAATTTGAATGTCACACAAATTACACCCATAAGCACCCCGCAAGAATAAAGCTAATTAAATTCGCAACAAATTCAATTAATTATTTATTTTTAAAAATTGTACTTAAAAATCAACAAGTTTGTATTTTCTAAAATCTAAAAAGTAAGTAATATAGTCAAGCAACATAAATGTTTGCAGTTAACAAACTTAGTATAAATTGTATTATTCTATTAAACTAAATGTACTGTATGTATTTATTATATTTGCGAATAATTTTGTTTACAAATAATTTTCACAAATAAAAAGTACCTGTTAATACCTTAAATGATACTGTACAATCAATTATTTGTAATAGTTTTCACTATCCAATCGATATGTCTGGAAACCCGTACGTAATAACTGGTCTCCTTTGTCTCACAACCGGTTACCGACCTATAAATGCCAATCAAAACAGCCCTTCCATTCAAATACTGAAACAACGGTCCACCGGAATCTCCCTATAATACAAAGTCATTATACCCTAGCTACACATAATTACATACGTGGACAGACATACCGAGCAGGGTATGCTACCATTCCCTCTATACTGGTCGACCACAATAGTCCAACCGTCCCCATCGTCATCGTTGAAACGTATTTCCCTGATCAGAGTCCACCCGACCTGAAGTCTATCCACACCACGAATGGGCGATACCGTCCCAAAGCCCGTCATAATCGCGTATTCATTGAACGGATTAAACGTATTTTCCTTAACTAAACAAATGCTATTCATTGGCCGATAATTGGTGACCGGATCGGCACTAAAATCCAGTTTCTCACTCAACTTGATTAACACTAAATCGTAAATCTTGCCCATATAATCCGGCACATATTTGTCGTGCATAAAAAGTTTCTCATCGTGATACGCCTTTCCCTTTTGGGATTTGGACACAATTCCCGGATAGATATACGTCTCGTGAGAGTTACAATCCGAACATTTACTATTTTACATACAAACTAGGCAATTTTTATATTAATTTAGTTGTGTACTGTATACTCACGGTATACAATGTGCCGTGGCGAGCACCCACCACTCGTTGATTATAACACCTGTGCATTCGTGACTAATTCAACATTAAATAAAAACAATAATATAATATAATGAGTACAATTAATTATTCATCCAGTTTGTATTTCCGGGTCCTTGCAAGAAGATCTGAATTTAATTTGCTCAATTAAAAGTATATAATTTTAATAATGTAATTATTATTAGAAATAGTATAGGGAATAATAGCATTTAATTTATAAATTATTACATTATTATTACATAATTATTTTGGTGTTAAATGATTACATACGTGTTTGTTTCGCTTAACACCCACCACCCGGTAATTTGCTCATTAACAATATAGGCAATGAATGGCATTTCACCAGGCTCAGCATTCCTACCATTTACTATATTAGGTGGGATTCTGTGCCAATTAAAGCACTGGTCATTGCGTTTAACTGAAGTAACTGTAGTCGATGTAAAACCACAGTCAGGGGTCGTAACATTTGGGTAGTTACCCATTTTGACACTGGATATAGCATTTCTGGTGTCCACACTCTTACAAATCATTACTATGAATAAGTAAGTTATATTAATATTTTTTAAATTAAGTGATTAATATAATTACAAGTTATTATGCTTAAAGTTAATTCCATATCTGCACACACAGTTGTATAGATATAATTTTAAAATAATAATAATTTAATTTGTTTTAATTTATGTAATTATATTTTTATTTCAATATTTTGATTAAAACTAAATAAATTATTGTTTAATATCTCTTTGTAACCTTATATTTATTAAGAATATTTTAATAAATTATAGAAATAATAGCATTTATATGCAAACATTGTTTAAACTTATGATATTTGAGATTGAAATATAAAACAATTATTTTGTTTGATACTATTTTTATAGCTAAAAATACAAAACTATAATTATCAAAAATAATTTATAAAAATATTAATTTCTTATCCATGGATTTAAATTATTTGCCCTGTGTAAAATTCACAATGATTTTAAAATCATTTGCAATGTTTGTATCTATACTATTGTGGGTACATATTGTGGCCAGTATTACAACACACGCCCAAATCGGTGACTACCCGGGTGTTACCAGCAATGAGTGCGGTATTGGCCGATATTCCCGGCTAATGGAGGGAAGTTGCTTTAAGTATAGTAGCCGCACGTCAGGCGATATAATGCATGGGAGGGACGTGGAGGTCGGGGAGATGCCATGGGTTGTGTACGTCAAGATTGAGAGACACTTGCCCACCACCGGGTTTACCGATAGGATTGTAAAGTAAGTGTACATGTTATTTAACTAGCACTGTATTATAATCACAATTTAAATTATAATACATAAAATAACCTTGATACAACGTTGCACATGGTGTACCGGAAGTATAGTCCATGAGCGCTGGGTACTGACGGCAAGCCATTGTTTTAAGTGAGTATAAGACATATACCGTATATTTAGGATAGTAGTAATCATAACAATTATTGAAAATTATTAACAAGTTAATATTTAATTATATTAGCTGCACGAGTTGCAAATCAATTAAGGCTATTATATACCCGACAATTGCATCAGTGAATGACAGTAACCTGGGTGATAATTTTTACGACGTGGAAAGAATTGCCCACTACAACAGACGCGAGATCAACCCTTGGGACGACCTTGCTATGCTTAAACTGAGCCAGAACCTCAATTTCAACGATCCAAACGACAAACATTACCGCAAATTAAATAGCATTTGTTTACCAAAACAATTGATTTATAATAAATACGATGAGTACGCGGTAATGGCTGGGTTTGGGTTTAGGGATAACAATTACATACGTACACAAACCGCCCAGGTAGGTTACACACGAGTCCTTGGTAGAATGTTTAATAGGACCGATAGTCTCGGCAAAAATATGTGCACCAGACCCATGCCACCAAAAATGGCAGTGCCCCGCACGGTATGCAATTTATTTTGATATTTTATATTTTGTTTATTAAGCGATTTAAATAAATAGATATTTTATTGAATTTATAATTTTAAGTAATAGGGTTTTATTAATACGTTATATGAGTAGCCGTAAATTGTGAGTTTATGTATTAATATTTGCTATCAATATATTAAAAATTAATTTTCGCATACATTTACAATTCAAAGGGCGATTCCGGTGGTCCACTCATACAGTACGTGAATGGCAGGGCTGTACTCATTGGCGTTTGTCAGTCATTAGACAGAAGGTATAGATATTACGTACGGGTGTCCGACATGGTCTGGTGGATCAATAACCAGATATTAGAGGCACCGCATTATTTGGAGCCACCTCCATATACTATCATGACAAACTCGTCTGACCCTGATGGACCTTTATACCCAGTATATTCCGGCTCAACAGCTCAAACTATAGCTCCCACCACTATAAACCCAACCCCTTAATTATAACCAGCAAGTTGTTAAATTTGTATTACAGTTTTATTCAAATATAATAATTTGTTATAATGAGTTGTACCAGTAGTTTAAATAGTTGTAATTTTTAGAAAACACATAGTTTATTAAAATTAATATCATTTTCTTGTTTATGAATACAATTATAAGTTTTGATAAACAGATATAATTATACAAATTCTTGACATATTCTGGATTTACACGAATCATAACCACATGAATATAAGTTTCGTTTTGTATTGGCGGCCAATGATTTCGATTGATTCGCATTATATTCATTCAAATCTGTGTTTTTCAGTTTTGCTTTCAATATATTCATGACTTTAGTGACCGATAGGGACACCACGTTTGACTTGCGTTTACCGCACTTATATTTACGGATGTATTGCACGTATGAATTGTGTGCAAATTCTTTGTTGAATTTTGACACCATTTTTGCACTAGTTTTATCTTGCTTCATTTTCACTTGACTATCACTTTTGGTGTTAAATTAGTTTTAGTATGAGTTTTAACACGTTTTATTTTATTTGTTTTTATACACATTGAAAACAAATTTCATTTAGCATCAACATTAAATTGCCAGATATTTTCTAAGAACACCTTTAAAAATAACAATAATTTATTTTATGTAATATATTTAATTTTATTGTTATAAACTTAGAAAATATTGTGAGTTTTATAGTCAACATTATGGCATGATATTAACGTAATCTATTGAATAATATTCTGGTTTACTTTTACATTATTTTGACCCATATTTAAATAATTATTAAAATAATTACTCATTTATAATAATAATACTGATTCGTATTAATTATTGAAAATCAATACTATGTCTACATATAGTAGAGTACATTTCAATAAAATAGACCAATAGGTGAACCAAGTAACAAATCAATATATTATAGCTAACATTAGCATACAGTATAAAAGTTTATAAATAAGTTTTCTATTAAGGTACATATATATATTTTTATTGATTTTTATTCATAACATTTACATTTCTGCGACATTCATGCCTTACATATAAACACTGGTATCGATTGAATCCTTATGTTTTTTGCTACCATTCCCGCGCGACCTAAACACATGCCTCAGATTAATTTCGTTAGTTTTGGTATAGAGGGCCACAAACGCCATTCCCCTTAACACCAGCGTATTAGTGATAAGCGCCGGCAGGTTAACCCAGAATTTATTCTCGTCCGTCAAATCATTTTGATAGAGAAGGGAGGGTACGGTCCCCTCGGGACACCTGTCCCACGCGTATATGAGCTGCAAATGCAAGTGAAACACTTGCTTAAGGAACGAGCAGTGCTCCATCCACTTGACCGGCCCCGGGATCTCTCGTAACGGCGTGAATATACCGGCGAACAGTATGTTGGTTACGATTACGCCCAGATCGGCGACAACCGCCAGTTTGAAGCTTTTATTGGCGGCGATGCCGATGAAAAAGCCCAACCCTTGAGCGCACAGACCGCCAATAATTAGCACCAAAAGGAAACCCATTTTACGTTTCGTGTCATCGATTTGGTGGCTATTAGTGTAGATAATGAAGAAATAACAGACACTTATCACTAGGAATGCGGGCATTTCGGCGATATTTTTAGCCATGAAGTAGGACCCAGTGCTGTACCAACCTGTCCACCACGTGTACAGGTCATCAGTATTAGTAATTTTATACAAGGCTAATTTTTATTCTGAAAACTAAATACCGTTTTTGCGTTCATTCATAAAGACTTTAATCTCTGAGGCAAACAATAGTATAGTGGAAATGGATACCAACGCCTCCAGCAAATAGGCCGCCATGAATAGGAACATAAAATTCTGGAACAGTAGGTTCTCCTCGCGTAGGCTTTCCACGGTCTTAAAACAGGTGCCGTTATGCTGTTTATCGGTCACTGAGAAACAACCTCCCGGTTCGCCCATATGTTTGTTGTATAAAAGGGTCATTATATACCCCAACGCCAAATAAAACAGGAATTGCACCAAAAAGGCTATCCATTGGGACCGTAACTGAAACGTGAGGGTCCGCTGAAGCAAATACCAGGTCTGCCGCCACTGAAACCCGTTTGACTTATCTCCGACCCCTCCCGAAACAAGTCGGCCCTCAGCTATACACCTGTCCCTCAGCTGTTGCTTCCCTTTCGCCGATTCGGCGGCCAATCGCCTGAGACTGGCGTCGACTTTGGAGGCAATTCTCAGCAACACCTCAATCGGCACCTGATATTCGGTGCACTCGAACTCCGAGCGACTTAAGTGGGCGCGGATGTCGCCGGGAGGCCCGGCGTACACACAGAGACCTCCCTTTCCCAACACATACACCTGATCGAAGAGCATCAGTACGTCGTTGTTTGGCTGATGGATGGACGTGACAATCGCCACGTTGTGCTTTCGGGCCACACCTTTCAGCACCTGTACAACCTGTTCAGGGCATCCACATTATTAATAAGCTATTTCGTTGTTTGATTAAAACTTTTAACTGTGACCCTAATTTTTATTAAAAAACATTACAGTCTCATACAGTATGAGTGGATCAAAGGTTTTTATTTTGAAAATGTTATTATTAACTAGTAAGCCCTGGTTACACTAAATACTCTATTACCTTTCACATAAAATCCTTACGTTATGTCATTTAATAAGTAAGCTTACTTCTTATTGTATCATGCGAATTTTTAAAATAAAAGTTTTGGGCCTCGTGTGAGCCAGTCAAGTTACACCATTTTTTGTAAATACTTTTTTAAATAATTTTTTGTATTAAAGAAGTGTATGAAATGTGTAAAACATAACTCAAACTAAAGTCAATTCAAGACTTAAACTAAAAAACATATTTATAACTCACAATTTCTGCGGCATTACTGTCCAGACCACTCGTGGGCTCATCGATACACAAGAGGTTAGGCTTTTTATAGAGCATTAACTCCATGGCAATGGCCAGTCGTTTCTGTTCACCGCCGCTACACTTCTCCACATTCGTCGCCTCGATATCGCTGATCATCAGATCGGACAGCAGTTTGCGGGCACTCACCACGTGGTCGACCCGATAATTATAGGCACTGTTCTTGAGTTTAGAGGCGTAGACCAGGGACTGCATGGCTGTCAGGCCGGACAGCAGGTGCTCCGACACGTCCTGCACTATAAAACACGACCGGATTTTATCCGTACTATTCGTGTAGATGCGGGTCGAGGGACCCATTCCCTGCTGATTGCGACCATTAATACACTTTAATAGCGTGGACTTCCCGGCACCTGAAGGTCCCATAAGGGCGTTAAGGGAGCCGAAGTTTACGGCGCCGTTCACTCCGTTTAGGATAGTCTTTGGTGTCCTCCAGAATAGGACGGAATTGCCGTAGAATTTAAGGTCAAGCCATGCGATGGCCAACCGCTTGGGAACGGTATCCATTGGAAAGTCTATTGAAATATTTGTTTCATTGTTATATGTTTTAAGTTTAGAAATATTGAGTCAAATGTATTGTAATATAATTTTTATTATAATTATTATTTTTAATGACATTTATGTCTGAAATGTCAAGAATGAAGTCTTATATACAATACAAATAAAACATTTTTGTTCCGTATATTTGATGTTCAGATCGTGTATCGAAATAATTATTTCTAATATTTTTCAATATTTCCAAACTTTGTTTGACATATTTTGTAGTTTAATAGTTTCTCTAGAAATTAGTTGACATTTAAAATAGTAGAAAATATTGACACTATATTCTAAGTAAAGCAATAATATTGTATTAATATTTCCTATAAGCTCTTAGTTTAGATAATTTCTATGTAAATAAAATGAAAATATTTTACTATTTTCCTACTAAATAGATGAAATTAATAGGCTAATCATATACAATTAATATTTCATAGAAATTCAAACAAGTTTTTAATACTCTAGCAAATCAAGTGCATTTGTTTTTAATGCACGCAATCGTATGATTAAATTAATGTAATACAAGTTATTGTATTATGTGTATTGTGTTATGTAATTCACCCGCAAAGCGTTTCATAGTCCCCGTGAAAAGTATGATAAATTAAATTTATTAAATTAAAGTAACTGGCTATTGATGACCACAATCTGCACCGGGAGGTCAACACACACAACAGCTTTTAGACTTTTGGCGACACAATTAGATTAAAAGTTTGCTAAAAAATACCAAACATTTAAAACATAAGTATAAGGGGTTTTCATAATATCTGTCAGGTAAAATTAATATCTAAAATACATTTTACTCGGAAACCAATAAAGATATCGAAAAGATTTTGAAACCTCAACTATGGATTTTGCTTATATGTATTCACAAGAATACACCACTAGATTTGAGCACCGGTAGGCCGGCACAGGTAGGTTTTCTGTACAGCAATAACTACATGTCATAGAGAAACAATCAGCACGGCGTTGGAAAGAGCATAAAAAATGATCGAACCCTTCTATCAGGATTTCCGTGGTAATTGTAACATTAAGGGACACAATAACTACATGTCATAGAGAAACAATGAGCACGGCGTTGGAAAGAGCATAAAAAATGATCGAACCCATCTATCAGGATTTCCCTGGTAATTGTATCATTAAGGGACAGGGAGGCACGGTAGGTTACAAAACAATCGCTGAACTCAATGATGACTTAAACCATATAATAATGATTAATATGGTTGTCATCATATACGGCATTATGATGTGTGTGGACAGCAGTGTGGACGGCATGTTCAGGAGTGAAGTAATCGAGGCATTGAAGTCATATCGAGAGGCCGTTATCATGGGGTGCGGGATATATGTCATGGAACTGGTCATTACGTGCGGCATCTTTGGGTCAGTCCAACAAAAAGCGGACGATTTGTACGATGTTTTGGATGACATGAGCGCCGGTGATCTGAATGATAGGGATTACCGGGAGTTGTGTTTGTTTCGCGATATACTCCGCAAACGTAGCGTCGGCTTCACAATCGGACGGTTAGCCAAACTCAATAATAATACACTCATTTCGGTATGGCTCGCAAATGTAGTAAATTGAGCTTGAATAATTTATATTTTTATCATGAATTACACGATTATTTTGATGCAAACATCTAAAAATAATTAAGGTTGTTAAGTAACTTAACCGCATCACTGTTAATATGGCATATTTATACAGTATACGGTATACTCAGCACTGGTCTAAATGAGTACGGTAATTTTTGAATGACGTCTAATAATTTTTAATTTCTAAAGCTTTAAATTTAATAATTTATACAATATTATTAGTGTTGCCAACCCTCCAGTTTTTGCCTGAAGTCTCCAGGAATCGGGAGCTCAACACAGACTTCAGTTTGAGGTCTGGCCTGGATATGGGGAACTCCAGGGAAAAATTTAAACTAAAAGTACATGTTTCTATATAAGATTATATCACTTTTGTATAATAAATAAAGTTAATTTTGATAACTAAATAAAATAATTTTACTAGAGTTAAACTAAATAAATAATAGTTCTAATGAAACATTTTCGATTATTTTGGACCTAAAAATTATATTTTATAAAATAATAGGATTATTGATAGTATAGTAATGTTAACAAATATTTAATAATAATGCAATGGAATGGTTAAAATAATATAAACAGAAATAGGGAAGTCGGAGATATAAAAATCATCTAATTTCTCTGTCTATTTAATATAACAAATGATAGCATAAAAATATAATATTCCATATAATACAAGATTCAAATCTATTTTACTATAGTTTTCTATAAATTTTAAGGATTAATTTAGTATAATATTATTAAAAATGAATTTTTATTGCATTATAATTAAATTGCTATTAATTTAATTTATATAAACTCACTTTTTTGAATTAATACATTAAAACTTCATAAATAATTGTTCAGTTAATTTAAATTAATAAACTATTTCTCCAGAATTCTCCAGGAAATTGGGGCTGAATTTATTTAAATCTCCAGGGTTAAAATTTATAGAGTTGGCAACACTAGTCGCAATACATATTAAGTTAATAACTTATTAATAATATGTTTAGTTAGTAATTGTTTTGCATAATATTTAATTGAACAATAAAATTGTATTAAATAACTTAATAATTATGTATTAATTATTTAATAATTAAAATAAATTATGTAATTTTGTGTGAAATATACTGCATTATAGTTTTAATTTTAAAATTAATTTATTAAAGCTAAATGTAAAATAAAAATAATAAATTTTAATACTTTTCTACTAAATTGAAGTAAATGTGAATATATTATACAATATATTATTGTAAATCTGATAGAAATATAAAATTCACTTAATTAAAGGGTAAATGTTTGTCATAATAATTAATTTGTTTAAACAGCAAATAAAATGCGTCATTAAGGGTTGCATTTTTATTGTGAAACTTACATAAAATAAAATACTTGATTTATGTATTCAGTATTGCTTTTAAATTATATAAAATATAATTTAAAAGTAATTTTTCTATTCATTTTCAATAATTGAATAAGTTTTTATTCAAAATGTTTTTAAGTATTATATGTGTGATTATATTGACCATAACATTAGGCGTATGTCAGGAGCCTATCACATGTCCGGATAATAAACTACTTGAGCCGTGCTATTGTACCAGTTATTGTTTTGATCAAACTAATTACAAGCTAAATCTCATATGCAACTCGAGCGCCGTAAATGACCTTGCTCCCATATTTGCTAATATGAAAAATCTACCGCAAAATCAAAAGTCATTTGAGGGATTGTATATGAAGGGCACTAATATCGCGCGAATTAATGCCAACACTTTCGGAGACATTACTTTCAAAGGTATTTCAATTAATTCCGATCACTCATTGAAAGTGATCGATGGGAACGCCTTTCATGGTATGGCCAGTCAGTTGAGTTGGCTCAGCATTTCGGACATACCTAACCTGGATCATAATGTCACTGATATATTTGCCATGATTAGGCAATTATCAAACATAACTCAAGTATTTCTAAATGACACTAATTTAGCACAAATTCCGAGCAATGCTTTCAATGGATTAAATCATTTATATCATATCTACATTCGGGACAAACATTTGACAAGAATTAGTGAAAAAGCTTTCTATGGATTAAATTCCGTAAAATATATTCAGATTTCTGGGACCAGTATTACAAATATAAAGGAAAATGTGTTGACATTCAGTCCCACAACCGATACACTTAAGATGGTTTTTCTAGAGAATGCTTATCTGAATAGTTCCTCATTTGATGGCCAATCACTCAGTCATTTGGGACGACCCGTCAGTTTGTATGCCGTGACTGAAGGCATTGAAAGTGGTATCAAATTACCAAAAACGTGGACCTATTTGGATGAGAAGACATTCAAAGGATTTTTCGCGTCTCATACCAACAATTCAGTGCATTTTTATCACAATTATATCGCTTGCGATGATAGCGGTAACCAATGGTTTGTAAAGGATCCTGGTGTTATGAACAGAATTTATGAATTTGTTGCAGAAAGATCTGAAAAAGTAATTAATTGTCCCAATAATAGCACCCGGATTTAAAGTTATTTTACGCAACTGTAATTAAAACTTCAAATATATACAAATTATCCTAAATTGATATTAGCTTGCAAATAAATTTACAAACAAAATTATATAAAATATATTCAACTACAATATATAATATTATATTTTAAAACATTTAAAAATTATAAATATTTTCTAATGAAATTGCAAACTTTTACATAATATGTTACTATTTACTAATTTATTTTAAAAGTGTTACTCTAATTATTAATTAGATATAAAATTATTTACCCAAAATAAATATAATATGATGGCATAAATAACAGTAATACTGATAATTATTGAGAATATTAATTAATTATTTCATATAATAATTAATGTGTATAAACAGCAAGTAAAATTAGTCATTAGTTTGTTATATTAAATTCTATTGTGTACTATACACTGTAATTTGTTATTAGCTTAATGCTAATTAGAGTTGATTACAAAATGACATACTTTAGTTATTTAATCAGTGTAAATTGAAAAATATATAAAATTGAAAAATAGAAGTTCAATATAAATTTTCACTTATTTTCAAAAATTGAAGGATTTTTCATTTAAAATGTTTGGACGGATAATATGTGCGATTGTATTGACCATAGCATTAGGCGTATGTCAAGAGCCTGTCAAATGCCCGGATAATAAACTACTTGAGCCGTGCTATTGTGGGAATGAGTATAAAGGCAAACTGAGTCTGAAATGTGGGCCCAGCGCTATAACTGACCTTGCTCCCATATTTGCTAATATGAAAAATCTGCCACAAAATCAAAATTCATTTGAGAGGTTGTATGTGAGGGTCACTAATATCCCACGAATTAATGCCAACACTTTCGGAGACATTACTTTCGAATTTATTTCAATCTTTTCCGATTACTCATTGAAAGTGATCGATGGGAATGCCTTTCATGGTATGGCCAGTCAGTTGAGTTGGCTCAGCATTTCGGACACACCTAACCTGGATCATAATGCCACTGATATATTTGCCATAATTAGGCAATTATCAAACATAACTAAAGTATTTCTAAATGACACTAATTTAGCACAAATTCCGAGCAATGCTTTCAATGGATTAAATCATTTAAAAAATATCTTCATTTCGGACAGACATTTGACAAAAATTAGTGAAAAGGCTTTTTATGGATTAAATTCCGTAAAATATATTTCGATTTCTGGGACCAGTATTACAAGTATAAAGGAAAATGTGCTGACATTCAGTCCCACAACCGATAAACTTATGATAGAATTTATATCCAATGTATATCTGAATAGTTCCTCATTTGATGGCCAATCACTCAGTCATTTGGGACGACCCGTCAGTTTGCATGCCGTGACTGAAAGTGAGATCAAATTACCGAAAACGTGGACCTATTTGGATGAGAAGGCATTCAAAGGATTTTTCGCGTCTCATACCAACAATTCAGTGCATTTTTATTACAATCATATCGATTGCGATGATAACCGTAACCAATGGTTTATAAATGACCCTGGAATAATGTGCAGAATATTTTTTCGTTCTCAAAAATTAATCAATTGCCCAAAAAATAGCAAGCAGATTTAAAACAACATTATCCAACTGTCATTATAACAACAGTCAATGTATATGAGGGCAATTTTTTTGAAAAATTGATACTAGGTTACAAATAAATTTAAAAACAAAATTAATAAACTATATTATAATATTTTAAAAGATTTCTAAAAATTTGTTTTTTATATCTATTTATAAATTTTTAGAGTTTTATTGTAAGTAATAATTGTAGTTTAATTTTTTAAACCCATGAAGTATATATTTTTAGTTTACTAGCTATTTTTATACAGGGTAGTCATTTATTTTCAAAATTATCAATATCCATTTTGTGAAATGAGAGCCTGCTGCTAATTAACAGTGCAATTACTAAATACTGAAAGTGAACATATTTTGTATTGCAAACCTGATACAATTTACTTAATTAAAGGGTAAAGGTTTGTCATAATAATTAATTTGTTTAAACAGCAAATAGAAATTATCATTAATTTGTTGAAATAAAACTTACTATGAAACTTACATGCTAATTAGTATTGATTGCAAAATAAAATACTTGATTTATGTATTCAGTATTGCTTTGAAATTATATAAAATGCAAATTAAAAGTAATTTTTCTATTAATTTTCAATAATTGAAGAATTTTTTATTCAAAATGTTTTTAAGTATAATATGTGAGGATTTTATTACAGACCTGATATAAATATACGATTTACTTAATTAAAAGTTTGTCATACTAAATAATTTGTTTATAATTTGTTTAAACAGCAAATAAAATACGTCATTAATTTGTTGCATTTTTATTGTGAAACTTACCTAAAATAAAATAAATTACTTATTTATTTATTCAGTATTATTTTGAAAATATATAAAATACAATTTAAAAGTGATTTTCATATTAATTTTCAATATTTGAATTTTTAATTCAAAATGTTTTTAAGTATATTATAAGGTAGTACACGTGAAAATAAGTTTGGCAAAACTTTAATAACTTTTTTGTTAAAAGTCGTGTCCAAAATCGGTAAACAGTATTATATATATCTATTTAATGCAGATCTTATCCAATTAAAATAAA
>CAJPVJ010000626.1:0-22163 GCA_905397405.1 Oppiella nova
ACGAGATGTTAAGCTCAAAAAATGATGTTTTGTGTGCAGACATAAACAGAACACACTTTTGTATATACAATAAATATGTGATTATCACTCAACAAATGAAATGAATTCAAACGTAAACTCGGGATCAAAAAAATCTTATCATTTATTTCTTGACACCAGAATTGCTTTCAAAACATTATTACTTATTTTAATTGATTTTTAAAGTGAAAGCTCCTTTAGAAATGAGAGAGAGAGAGAGAGAGACTAAAAGTAGAAAAATCAATATTAGCCTCTCGTTTAAAGTTTCACTAAAATTATCTTATGTTTTGTATATGATTATTGAAAATGTAGTGAAAAAACTTAACATTGAATTCCACTTGTGTTTCATTGACTATATTATAGTGTATTTGTGCAAACATTTATTTTCAAACAATTTCATTATTAGTCTTACTTTCAAACAGAAGACAATATTTTTTGGCTTCAAATAAAATCAAAATCAATAGTTAAATAGATTTGATTTTATAAAATACAAATAAATGTAAAGTTAGACAATATTGAACCAAAGATTGTTTTTAGCAAAATAAGAGTTGAGACAACACTTTATGTGTCAATAAGTCTTTTGTCAATTATAACAAGAATTTTAAAATAAAAAATATAAACAAAGACTATTTTATGATTGATTTGGAATTAAAATTATGATATATATAGTTCCTATAATTGGACTAGATGATAGGTATGCTATTAACAGGCTGACTATCACACAGATATCAATCACTAGTATTCACTAAAATTGATGTAATTTATAAAGGGTTGTAATATTGATGACAACCTCCACCTCCTCCACAATGGTGTCATTCTTTGAGTTTTAGTTTTATAGATAAGACCAATAAATTTAATTATTTTATAAAACTTATAATAAATAAAAAGATTATGCAATGAATAGGAAATACTATGATATATAAATTTGCAAATCTTTTAAGGATCGATTGATTTAATAGTTTAATTGAAGGATAAAATAAATAATTTGAATAATTTTGAAAAATACTGTCAAATACTGTCTATGAATATAAAGAGCGACCAAATAGTGAGCCATAAAACAAGTTTTGTGTGATTGTTATTCGCCTTAATTGATGCAAATGTTAAAACTATTATATTTTTTATTCATTTTGCATAACATTTATACAGCGCTGGCAGTGAAGGACATAAAGACTTTATTCATTATATTAAAGAAAAATTATATTCAAAACGAGAGTTGGCTTTAGTATAAGTTTTTAATTACCGCTTCAAATGAATGCAAATCTAATGTGAATGTCTCACAACTCTATTGTTAGACAAACACTCGCTTTTCAGCTTTAAATCTCTTTATTCATTCATTTCCAGCCATTGATATAACACTTGGAAATCCAATTTGCAATCCAAACGCATACCCATTCAGTCTCTCTCTCTCTCTCTCTCTCTCTCTCTCTCTCTTTCTCTGTTTAATAATTCAATTCTATATATTTAAATCCATTTTTAATTTGCTCAAAAAACATTTGTGAATAAATATAATTTGATTTTGTTGTTTATTTGAATAAACATAAGGATTGATTCAGTAATTCATTTCCAAAACACCTACTCATTTGTATTATTAAAATTACAAATTTAATGAAATGCTATAGAAATATGAAAATAAGGCAAAACTAATAAATACTGTAATAATACTGTTATTAATGCTAAGAACTAACTTATATTATAAATAGAAATTCATTAAATTTTAACGATTGAATAAAACAACAAAAAATAATCAGTTAATAAAATTCAGTATTTAAAATATTAAAGTCATTCATTGTAATTTATAAGACATATCAGTCTATAATATAAATAACGCATAATAACTAAAAAGTATTAGTAAACTTTCATTGAATATAAACGTAAATTTAGTTATAAAAACTTTAATAATTCACATTAAAGCGAGAATTGTGTCAAATGAATGTATTTGTGGACAAACACGTCATTTAACAATTAGCTAATCATTAAAGTTATGTTTGTATAATGAATTTAATTACAATCATAAATATACAAATAGAGTTGTAAAATAAGTTAAGATACATTATGCGATAAGAAATTTATTTAATTTAGTCATATCTTAACAAAAATATAATTGACTTCATATGCGGATCGAAAAGTTCATAAACTCTATCCTTTAGGGAGAATACATATAGTATTGTGTTTACAGCATATATTGTTTGCAAAAAATAGCCGATTTTTGGAAAATATTTGGATATCAGGTGCTATCAATCATATTAAAGTTTAGCCAAAATATAGTTTTTTACAAATATTTTCTTCTCTTTGTTTGAAAGCTTAGTCAAAATGAAGTGCTATTTGAAGCTTGTTTTGAATGACTTTCAATAATATTTATCAAATAAAAGGATTCTTTGGACGCAATGGCAATATTGGCTATTAAGGAATGGCTACAATTAGGGCACACCGTCTGAGGGCCAGTATGTGTTGATAGACATATTTCAGAGAGTCTCTAATTTAGGGATAGCGGCCGACACACAATCACAAGGTATGGCTCACAAGAATATATAGCCCTCGAGTGAGCCTACAGTTTGCGTATTCATTCAATTTCCTACCGAAACGTATGTCAGGGAATGTCTACACATTTGTATTCAATTCACTATTTAATTATTTGTGCCTCCAATCAAAGCGAGCTTATATGCTATCAAATACTTTACATGCGGTTAACCATAAATGGATATTTTGCTATACAATCAAATTGTCATTAATTATAAGACGTAAAAATATCCATTCAATTGTGTTTGGGTAATGGATAACGTTATGAATGGCCATTAAATGCATATTTGCCAACAATTACAACATATGTTTGCTTTTAGTTGTATTTTGCATACAATTGAATGAATGGAAATGTTTAAATAAATGTTTGATTCATATCAATAGAAATTCTCATTGGCTTCTCATTAATCTCACAAATGTTGATAAAAATATATTATTTCCATTAATGATGAGAGAGAGAGAGAGAGAGAGAGAAAGAGAGAGAATTTAAATGTAAAAAATAAATAAAATAATTTTTTATAAAAATTTATATTTTAATGATTAATTGTTGTGTCCATACAATCGTTTTGATGTCTTTTAATGGATTCAAAGAATTAAATAATTAGTAACTCATCCACTATTTGACAGACTCTGCAGACTTTGCAAAAGTTTTTAATGATGTATTGAATTTCACAAACAATTGAAATGAAGATTATGTGAAGGATTTTCAATAAAGATCGACAAAAATCTTTGAATTGTTAAAAAAATACATTAAAGTATTTTTGTCGTCCAAATCATTCATCAATTTTTAAAGCATTAAAAAACTAAACTAAAAGTCAATGTATTGTATGACTGAGTGATACAATTGACTGAATGTCGACATATTTTCCCATTAAAGAGAGATTATTGTTATTATTGTTATTTGAAAATATGATAAATGATTTGATCCAATAATAGACTCACTTTATTATGTGCCATTCAATAGTCAAAGTTTTTTTATACCATTTTGGTTACCATTTGACTCATTCTCGATGTGGAAAACTATATGATTTTTAAGGGCATTCATCACCGGAACGTTAGATTGAAGGAAAGGTATAATAAATTTGAATAATTTCTTCTATTTCTGTCATTTTCTCTCAACAAAAGTCATATAAAAGCTATTGTTTGCTTATTTGTCAAATTCATTCATTTATTGACATAACTATATATTATTATTGACTCGATTTTGGTTTCTTTCCGGTCGTCTCTCTCTCTCTCTCTCTCTCTCATCATTAATGGAAATAATATATTTTTATCAACAATCTCTCTCTTCTCTCTCTCTCTCTCTCTCTCTCTCTACCTGTCGTCTCAATCTTTGCATTTCATCTAAATTACACAAACAGATCATTATTTCCTTTCCGATTCTAATATTTATATGTTTTTAAACAGCTATTTGTTTGAAGCTTTTAATACAACTTGAAAATTGTTAAAAAATTGAATAAATATAAGAATCGATATATAAATGGGTTGTAGTGTTGGTGTAAAGTTCAATATCAACTTATTAGTACCACTATATTATAGTGACTATAATAACTTAAAATATAAAATACATTTTTCTCACATTTGTTATGCTTTTAAATATTAAAACTATAATTCAAAACAAAAATATTATATATTTTTCATTTTGATAGAATAGACTGTTTTGGAAATACTATTTTTGATATATTTGAAGGTTTGAAAGCAATTTTTATTCAAGAATATTATAAATATTGAAATGAATTACATTTAAAAATTTATTCAAAGGTTACCAAAGTCTTCAAAATTTATTATTATTTTTGATGCCTTTCAATGAATAAAAATTATTCAAAACTTTTTGCATGAGTTTTACTTTATTTTTGTTATTTTCAAAATTTAATTTGTATTAATTATAACTATAAATATAATTCACTATAAATAGAGCCATCGATTCATTAATTTATTATTTGTTCTCATTTTGTGAGTTAAGATATCAAAGGCTTTTACATTCGTTGATGTTTTTGGTTTTTATTCCCGATATATAATGTCTTTTATCTGTACAAAAAAATATTCAAATCATTAAACAACAAAAAATTATTATAATTTTCATTCATTTCATTACAGAATAGGTAATAAATACTAAAAGAAAACACAAGAAAACAGTTTTCCATACGCTTTCAGTAGTCGCACGAATGGCTTAAGAAGTAAAAAGTTTTTACAGATTTTTTAAACTCTTGTTTTTGTGTTCTTATAAGTCATCTAAAGAGTTAAAACAATAAATTATAAAGATTTCAAGTTTTTGGGGCAAATATTTACGGCCCCCTTGGTTATTCTTGTAGTGTCTTTGTAGTCCACGTACTGTAATAGTGAATGAAATTTGTTTTGCTAATAATTTTTTTGCGAAATAAATAAAATGTTAACTTTATTATTATATGAATGTCTGAGTTATAGACTTTCTTGTATACTTTTTTGTATGTTTGAATAATAACTAATAACTAGAAGTTGTGGGCATTAAATCTAAAGTGATATACGAATGGAGGCACTGCCATAAATCTAGGGATAAGCGATTCACAACCAACAACAGTATACCGTATATAAGTAGCGCATAATATAATCACAAAAAACTCTTTCAGACACTACAATACCATTCAATTTGTTTTGGCATTCAATGCAATGATTTGTATGAATTGTCATAATCGATAAAAATATGAATTATTGGCATAAATCATATTTAGCAACATTCACTTAATATTATTTGTAAAATATTAAGTCAAACACTTATTTTAAAAATAACATAATTTTTAAGGAATAACACGTTTTTCTAAAATTGTTAAAAATTTATTTCTTTTAACTGAAATACGTTTACAATAATAGGGTTTACAACTCCAATGCTATGTATTGTCATTACGTAATCAACAAAAATATCAAATTAAAAATTACTTAAAAACACATTACTTTATTAAATGTATTCAAAGATTTATTATTGCGATATATTATAACAAAATAATGTAATATTAATGTTAAATTCCGGTCGTGCAAATTATTGCCACCATAATAAAAGTTACATAAATTTTGCTTTTAATTTCAATATTTATATTACTTTTAGTAAACTTTTAATTAAATACTTTATAGGATTAGTGTTTTTTACTAAAATATGTGATAAACTTAATTACAGGTAATATAACGAAAATTGAAATAATTTAAGTACGAATGAATTATTGGAAAAACAAATTACATTTTAAAATTAATTCCCAGATTACCTTTAAATTAGTATTTTATAGAATTAAATTTTTTAATGATATTCAATGAACCCATGTTTTGATACAATAGTAAATAGCAGTGAATAAGTGTGAGGAACTGGATCTGTCATCAAATGAT
This sequence comes from Oppiella nova, assembly GCA_905397405.1. Lineage (NCBI taxonomy): Eukaryota > Metazoa > Arthropoda > Arachnida > Sarcoptiformes > Oppiidae > Oppiella > Oppiella nova. Next base: position 5,887 of record CAJPVJ010000626.1, read on the forward strand.
TGCCATTCACTACAAAGAATGACTGCTTTTAGAGACAGGCGTTACTCACAACACATCCACTCGTTGTTTGTGTCGTCTATTCATTCATCATAAATGCAATTACAATACAATAACTCTTAATATATGTAAAGATATTTTTCGCACAAATTGAATGACAAAAAATATTTTTGCATATAAAACACTATTTTCATATGATAATAGATTTAGTTATGAATTGAATTTATAAATTAAACAAACATATAATTAACAGAATAAATAAAATAAAAATAAGTCAAAAAGTTAAAATTGGAAATAAATTTTTTTATATTTAATACTAAATGTTTATTTGATTATACGTTAGAAAAGACATTAAAATATTGTATATTTAAAGTTGTATTCATATGTCTCACCCTTATATAACTTATATATACACTTTATTATATAATATTATAATAATATAACTTAAAGTTGAGTTTGATTTGATATAATATATTTTTGTGTACATCTAATGCATAACACCTTCAATGATATGTTTTTAGTGCACAACGACTTAAACGCTGGGGTCGTTTAACTTTTTAAACATCTTTATCAACTTGATTATAAAATCTATAGTTTATTTTAAATAATACCGCAAATACATAATAATAATAAATAATTTTTTCCAAATTTTTGTTTATTTTACCATTTCCTTAAATAAGTTAATTGTTATACATTTTCAATATTTAACATTAATTATAATGCAGTCATGGGCTTATAAATTATTATGAAGTTATTATACGGCCTAGCCATAATTATTATATTTTCAGTTAAGTTATGGCAAACAAACACTGAATATTATAATTAAGTTATTGGATTCAAATTAAAAGCAAATATTTTTATTTTTAAAACACACTTCACAAGAGTTCATAGAAAATAATTTAGAAATAAAAATAAATGTTGACTGACTCTAAAATGATTTGTGCTTAAAAATCAAATTAAACAGTAAAATTGCCATGTGGTATACGGTATAAATATCAATAAAATAAGTATGAGATATAAATCTTTAATTAACAAAAAAGTCTTTCATTTAAGCATTTGGTAGTTTGGAGAAATGGATACAAATTAATGTAAATTTATTCGTCAAAAAATGTTTAGTTTTCTTCAAATTAGTTAATTTACAGGAATAATGTGTCAGAGAATGGTTGCCCCAAAAGGCTGTGCAGTTGTGATAAGTTGCACACAAATACAATGAATATTCAATGGGGTTTATTTACAAATTACCATAACTTTCAATCACTATATTTCCTCAACTTTTGTGTTTTGCGGTAAAAATACGACGAGTCATACAGTTATTAGTTTTCTTTTTTGATAAATTGGGTACACTTTTGGCAAATATTTTTATGGATTTTATAGCATTTACAGTCATTACTCATGAAATAAAATGTTTTCTTCAGTATTTCGTACGGACTTCATATAAATTCATAAGACTATATAATATTATATAATATATTTAACCCGTTATTAATGCACTACCGATGGGTTGTATCGATGGGATGTCTTTATGAATGAATATTTTAATGAAACATCTTTACTACACATTTTGAATGTTATTATTAAGATTACAAACTCTCAAACAATCTCATATCATACCTAATATTTTTAATCGAAAAAACAGGAAATAAGTCTTTGATTTAAAAAATCTTTGTTTCATTATATTTTCACTTCTCTATCCTTTTAATCAATCATTTATTCAATCAAACGATACTTTGAAAATAAATTTCAAAAAAGTAAAAATTAATTAAAAGAGAGAGAGAGAGAGAGAGAGAGAGAGATTTTCTAACTTAGATTAATTGGTTTTAATTAACTTTAATGAGTGGATCTCATCTGCTTTTACACATTTTGTTAGAAAAAATATTTACAAAATAAAACGTTTGAGGCCTTAGTGTTAGGCAATAGCTAAGTATAGCAAATAAAATATTACAAAAGGCGTGTGAATTACAATTAATTTATTTGACTGTTAAGTAAAGACTCGTATGTATTGTGTGGCAGAGATAGAGGTCTGGGATGGAGTGGAGGGCATAAATTGATGCCAAACGCACACCAGAGCCTATACAGTATGCCTGATATACCTGAGACCTGAGCCCACCCGCAGTCAGGCATCTCATCTGTGGTGTGATCTCTCGTAACAAATAATTTGCTTCTCTTTTATTTCACGTCAAATGCATTCATTTAAATCGACTCCAAAAACAACAAGAAATCACTTTAAACGCTAAACTTAAAGCAAATTTACAAAACTATTTAATGGATAGTATGTTAGGAATATAGGGGAACACCATTATTCTGTGTGTGTTTAATGAGATATAAATAAAACGGAACCTTTGATTGGAGTCATTATTTTGCTTAATAAACAATATGTAAGACATTAGATGGTAGTCACGCGTTGCCATCACTCCTATATCGAGACCTCCTAATCAACAACTAATTGATGAGATCTTTTCAATCAGTTTTTCAATTCACTACAACAAGTTAACAAGATCAGTCTTTTGCGAGTCAGTCAAACACTTTTAGCGCAAAATTAATGTCATGTGTTTAACTCGCAAATTGAATATATCGATCCTTGGTTTATATTAATGTATTCTGGGAAATTAGATTTGAGATAAAAATAAAATTAAAACAATTTTCATTAATTAGAAAATTAGTTAATTTTGCAACAATTTGTTTGTTTCAATTTTATGTGCAAGGGGACAGACAGAGAATGATTTGAAAATAAAAATTATTTAAAATATGTTTTCGTATAATTTCTTATATAAGATAAAAAAATTTGTTAAGATTTACAATCAATAATATAAAGAATGCGGTCATGAAATTGATTGATTGATTAAATCCATGGATAAAATACTACACTTAATGTTGTTTTTTTGAATTATTGGTTTCAAACTTTTAAGTATTTATTTTGCAATAGATTTGCAAAAGATTATGTATTACTTACTTTCATACACTGTTTAATACACAAACAATCGCACCATTTATTTGTTATTCATTTGAATGTAAATTACGGAATAAAAAGATAAAACACTTTACAATAAAACAGTAAAGTTCTGAAGTGTTTCAGTAAAAGTTATAGTAATTAAACTCATAGAAACCCATATTTCTTATGGATTTTGTTTTAAAACTATAAAATATTGCTGAGAGAGAGAGAGAGAGAGAGAGAGAGAGAGAGAGGTGGGCGTCAGGTGTACGACCTGTTGCGTACGTTTGCAGTCATTATCGATGATATGTTCGCCAAAACAGTCAATAATATTAATAAATGGCATGAATTCATAGGTTTTCTCATATCTTTTGATATTATATTTCTGTGCGAAGAAAAGCATAATTTGTGGTATTTTTGTGATGAGCTTTGATTGAGAAAAATGAGCGAACAGTCAGCGGATGGGTGTCGGCGCGAGGCATCGGCTGTAAGCAAACTCTCATATGTTTGGCTATAAGTAAAGCAACAATTTTTCATTATAAACAAAAATTTTGTGAACGTATATGAATATAAATAATAAAACATAACAAAATAAAAGACTTTTTTAAAAGCATACTGTTTTAACATTTATTATCGGAAGTGAAATAAATAGTTTTGGTTAAGAATTGCTAGCGACTAAGCGTACGGTAAATACACACCATTTATGTGCGAGAATTACTATTTAATGAATTGTAATGTATATATTGAATTTAGTTTGCCAAAATAGTGTTTTCATATCAATAATGTGCAAAAATTTTAAATATTAAATAATTGGTGTAATAATCACTATAAATTATGAACAACATTATTTGTTGTGTAGTAGTGTTAGTTTCACTGTTAATAATAATTATATTATCCTTTCATATAATTTATATTTTAGACACATTTTGTGTTTTCAAAAATTTAAAGTTTCGTAAAAGAAATCTCTTTCAAAAGCAATTAATCTGTTTTTGACGAATAGTTATGTTCTAAAGGATTACAAAATACTGAGTAATCGATAAGAAATCATCAATTTTTCACAAAATAAAAGTAACAAAATTTTCATTAATAACAGCAATTATAGTGTAGTAATAAATGAATGAATTAATGAATTAAAAGCAAAAACAAATCATTTGGATGAATGAGCTATTTGAAGATAAATACGAATTTTGTTATTATTTTTTTCATTTACAAAAATACATGAATACTAGAAAATTATTAATCACTGAATCATTAATAGCTGTTTATATGGCATAAGAGTTGCGCTCAAACTATAATATTCAGAGAAAAAAGTAACAAAAAACAATATTTTATGCTTTAATCTAATTATTGAAATGAGTTATCGATTGAGGAAATGATTGCAATTCTTGTTTTACATAAAACTCTTACACATAAAACACAATGAAATGTCAGCAAAAGTGACTCAAAAAACTGATGGCACAGGCATTAGATAAATAAATAGGAAGGCATTGGAGTGCATAATACTGTTATGCACTTCAATACTGAGATTAACATTATGCTTTGGCAGTGGAAATTAATATTTGTCACGACATATAATGTAAGTATAATTTATTTTTTCAATCATTGATAGATTAAAATTGTATTCTTTATTCCCCATCAGAATAACTACAATAATAAAACTGAAGAATATTCCATAAATAATGATTATTATTAGAGTTTTACGTTCAAAATGACTACAGAGAGGATAGAAATTTGCTTGACTTATGATAGCATATTAGGGCATACGATAGCCATCGCGCCGGCAGTATATAACGCGTGCATCCATTCAATATTCGATGTAATGGCCAGGTATGTAATGGCCATATAGTGTACAATCGCGAAGGTCTGCAATCAATGCAATCAACGCCTGCATCCAATCCATTAATCTTTAACAACAGCCAACGTATACACAATATTTCAATCACTTTTGGCTATCGGTTATGACTTTCATACACCAAATATTTTCACCATTAAGTTTGATAGTCGATGTAGTAATTATATAATTTATTTTTGATTTACAGTAATGTAGTAATGTTGCAATATTTTGCAATTTATTTATAGGAAATACCTTTTAGTCTATCAGGAAAATTTTGTTTTATTTATGATTTATAAAGATATTAATTTTAAAAGCTCAAACTTTAATCAAAATATTTATTGATTATATTCAGCAAAAAATCAAAATATTGCTAACTTTATATAAGTCAATTAATTTCATGTGAAAAATTGTATTTGTAACAAAATCAATGCAAAAATCATTAAACAATGTGTTAAGCATTTGTTTGACCGTAAAATGTGTATTGAATATTGTAATGAATTGTTGTTCACAACAAACTAGAGTAGAGTAGAGACTAATTTATAGGCACAAAACACTTGATGATGAGTATGAGCCACACCCTGGTATCCTTTCACTACAATCTCTGGAAATATGCAAAATGCATGCGTTGGGCATCCAATACCCCAATGTCTGAGCCATTAATGCCGATAAGAAATAGACTATAGTTTGGGGATAAGTAATGTGTTTTAATCTGTGAATTGAATGATTCACACATTTTTTTGTGCATTCATTTGACTCTTGAGTTGTTTAGTTGGAGTTTGACTTGAATTGAATCTCATTTGTAGCGCTCGGGTATCGCACGACACAAATTAATTTCAAATATGGTTTTGATTGAAAAGCAAATACTAGAGGAGAGAGAAAAACTAATGCCTTTTCAAATACATATCGCAACGACAAGCGATCAATTTTGTGCTCAATTTTTACATTAGGAATCGTATTGAGAGAGAAGTTTTATACACAAAATAACAACTATATGTCTATATGTGTGGTGTATATGAGTGCCAAACAGTGAAAATGAAATGTAAAATCGCGTGCATTGACTGATACCACAGTATATTTTGCAAATAAAGTGAGAAAATTGTATTTTGAATATGAAATTGAAATCTAGATTTGTATCGAATGTGAAAATAAAAAATTTAATATTATATCCAAACAATTGCTGAGAAAAACGAAATAATCAAAAATGATTTCTCAACTTATATACTCAATATTGCAAACGAATTGTCAAAACAATAATGTTTTTTATGTCAAATATTTTTATAGCAAAGAATAATAGTATGAATCGTATGATAAAATAAAAGCTTTTTATCTAATGAGCTAATATTTGTCATTTCATTATATTAACTAAATAAACTAATAATATCTATATTTAAATGACATTTAAAAGTACGGAACTTTTCGTATCCATTTGTATTTATTAATATAATTATAATTAATCTGTATTTTTCATCAAAATTTATTACAATGACTGAAATTTAAATTACAAAAACTCTAATGAGATATGGAATACATTAATATAAATGGTATTCATAATAACAATTAAGTTCCAGAAATATTAATGTATTAAAATTGAAATCACAAATTTTAATATGATTTCGAAATTTTTTAGTTTTAATTATAAACTAATGACATAAAAGACGATATTTCACAGATTAAGTCCATGCTTGAAAAATAGTCTTGTTTAATTAATTTGGTAGAAAAAGGCTTTTTTAAAAAATGATAAAATAGATTAAAGAGATAAAAAGAACATTTTTGAGGCTTTTATATAATTAATTATTTCTTCTCTCTCTCTCTCTCTCTCTCGCTCTCTCTCTCTCTCTCGTATACCAAATAAGTTAATCGATAGGAAAGGGATTCTCTCTCTGACTCTCTGACTAATATATTACTTAACAATTCGTTTCTTTTTATTGACACAAATTTCTTAATATTTTATGCAATAATTACTTTATAAGAGAGAAAATCATTAAAACACCGGCTTTTGAGTCATTTATTCTTAATTATCATAAATTAATATAAAATGAATCATTTTTTGATTTTCATTTTGTGTTTTGTTTTGTTTGAAGAGTTTTAGGAAGTATTTTGAAAATTTTTATGAAAAACTAATAAAACAATTATACAAAAACAATTACTTCATTTGTGTCTATATTTTTGCAAATGTCTAATAATGTGTTACCTTTTTTTAATACAAATATTACAGTAATTGTATGTTTAATGTATTCCATAAAAATATTACAATAAGTATTCAATTGAATAAAAAATTGTGTTTTTCGGTAAATAGAGAGACGTTTTCATGGATCAAAAAATTTAATTATTCAGAAAAAATAATATATAAAAAATAAAACATCAGTTATTGTATGGATTTCCACCCAATTGTATGAAATGAATGAGATGTTTGGATCAAACAAAAAATTAGGACATATTATAAAACAAATTAAAATTTTTCAAAACTGATGTTACAGTGTATACACCAATATTATAGAAACATATATAAAAATTTTAATGTAAAATCAAAATTATAAAATACTAACAAATAAATACTAAACTTATTTGATAGGAATATAGTGTAGAAAAAATCTGAATATAAGTTATTTGATGTGTATTTGTTGAATGAGAGCACTGGTATGAGATATAGTGATCTCGAGTTGGGTGGTTAGTATGTATTACATATTGAATGCCATTCCCGGATCAATGGCTCACAATGGAGTGAAGGGGCCATCAAATGCTAATCATAGTCACAACGATTATTGCGCTCAGGTATTAGGTATAAATACAAATATTTTGAAACTGTAGCACACATTAAGGCTCTCATAACAGTTAATAACAGAAATTGTATGCTTTTATGGACAGACGTCTTCATTATTTGTATAAACAGTGCGGTATGTGGTCTGCGATACAAATATTTTTTCCTTTGGCTATAGTTTTGGAGTTTAATTCAAAGTTTTTTATTTGTCTTCACAATTCATTCATAAAATATTTGTACTATTTTTAAGGCATGGATTTAATGATCGGTCTTCGGGTTTAAATTATATGAAAGAAAATGAAATGGTTTTTCGTATAATAGAAAGTTATCTCTATTTGAACGGAATGTCCATTCAGTGTGTGTTTAGCCTTAGGATGCGTTGGTGGTCACCGGTATTACAAATACTGTTATCATTATTACGAAAATTATTATTTTTGCTTCCTTTTTGAAAAATGTTTTTAACTTATTTTGTATCAATTGATATATAATATTAGTTTTTTATAAAAATACATTTTTATACAAAATATTTCAAATATTTACCGTTAAATGTTTGTTATTAATGTTTTGCACAAATCAATGCAAAATATTTCCCCCTAAATATTCTTGTACTCATTACTTATGGTAAATTCTTAGATTTATCTGACAATGATCAAATAATTAACTGAAATCTAAATAATTTTTGTACTATTATTATAAGTTAGTATTATATTCAGTAACTTACTATGAATTATAGTATTTATTTACACACTTTTATACAGAATAGCGTAATGGTTATCATTGATTTCAATAGAATATCTATCAATTCATATGAAATCATCAATTATTGATATAAGTATGTGTTGATCGCAAACCCTATTCATAACATTGACTTTCGTATTGAAAATGAACGCAAGAATTAGTGTAAAGAAATCGCATTCATTTAGATTAAAGACTTTGAATACAATTGCAATTGCAATACGATTGCATCGCTTTTGAAGATTCGCCGCAATAATGGCAATGCTTTTGGAGAAAGGGATGAAAATTGAATATAACTTTACCGATGACTTCACCTGCGCTTCAAGTGATAGTGTTGTTGGAGGAGGACTGGAGGACTGGCATGTGTTGTACGGACTCTACTGTACGTAATGTTCAATACGTTCAGTTGATTGCAGATTGTGTTTACTTTAAACTCATTGTAGTTTTGAAAATTTCATATAAATATAAGTAGAAAATAATATATTGTATATAATGTGAACCATTTTTGTTGGGTTTAAGGATAATGCCATCAATTATTCAAATGCATCGTTGAGTTGAAGTAAAAAATGAAAAGAGAGAAGAGATATGAGAATAAATGATGAAAGAGAGAGAGAGAGAGAGAGAGAGAGAGAGAGTGCGAGAGCGCAGGTGATGTAATGGTAATGCAGATGATATATACTGAGTATATAATGGAGAGAATATGACTCTATGTTTGATCACAAATTGGAAAAATGTATATAATTTCGTGATAAGAGTCAACAAAACTAGACTATTACGTAAATATATATATTGTAAATGCTTTTGTTTTAAAAATGTAATGTTTTGAATCATCTCTAATAAACTAAACTCAAAATAATTACACATGAAAAAACAATTATTTTAAATAAAAACTTTGTCTATTAATTTTAAAAGTTGTTTGTGTCAATTAAAAAAGAAAAATAAAATCACATTTATTATAGACAGTAATTTATAGACAATTTTTATAATAACATTTGGTTTATGAATACAAAATACAAAATGCTTTCAATCATTCATATTAATAAAGAAAAAGTAGATTTTTGAATTTAAACAGCATTTTTGGCTAAATTTTGCCATATTCCCGCTTTTATTACTACATAATTGTGTTTAAATTAAATGATTTTATTATTTTTGTTTTTATCACATCTTATTTCTGGTCATTCAGTCATTTATATGGTTTTTGAATGCATCATAAAAATTGAAACTTACAATCATTCTGTGAACTCAACTCTAGACTTGTCAAACATTTATATAACATTACTTAACATAATATAATAGGATTTCAAAGGTATTACAAGAAAGTATAAAAACAAAAATAATACAATAAATACGGTATTTTTGTTGCATAATACTGTAGTTGTATTTTTATGGTCAACCATAAAATTATTGCTCAAAAATCGACAACAATTTCATTTCTGGGAAATATTGAGTCTATTGAGTCTAAAATAGACTCAATTATTATTGTTATGTTAAGTATTAACAGTTTATTCCTAATTCAATATAAAAGCACAGAATTTCTAATGAAATTTGTTGCAAACAATTATTTGATTTTGTTTTTAACACATTAATAATTTTTTGTTTCTTTTTCATTCATTGCCATAATTGGTGTCTAAAAAATTATTTTACTAATAAGTTTGTCTTTAAAAAAATCATATTTTCCTCCAAATAATGGTAACAATGATTTGATGCCAAAAATGTGATCTAATAAGAGGAGACGCATGCGTTTAATGGCATATATTGTGAACATAAATGTGATATCGATTTGAAGCTAAACCTCGACTTTTCTTATACTAAACGCCTAATAGTGACAAAACTGACGAATCAGATCATATGGATTGTAGTGAATGGCGGACTACAGTTCCCCAACAGTTTCCCAGACGTAATGTTAGGCTCCGTCTCTATCGCAGTCGTATTGGCTCGTGAGTGGTGTCACAAAAACTAAGACCCGGGTGTCTCTCCACTCCATATAATAACCCAGTGATGACTGCACTGGGAGTTTGTGTGTATGTATGCGACACATGGTATTTAGTTAACTGGAAAATCGTTGCACTCATTCACTCATTCATTCATACATTTCTCATTCAATTCTCTCTATATTTGATGCATAAAAACAATTTTGCTTTAAATTTGCATACAATGAAAGAAGTAGTCATCACTTGTCTGGCGTTTTGATGCCATCTCTGTCCCTACCATTAGTGCCTCAGCCCATCACTGCCCGCATATTGTCTACACATTTCTTAATATTCACGTAAAAAAGTGTTTTTTATAATACTTTAAGAGTTATAAAGAATAATAAAGAATATATGAACTAATATTTACGGCAAAAATAAACAAAGCCTTAAATAGCGATATAATTGCAATGTTTATAGTTTTTATAGTGTATATAAGTTTAAATAATAATGGTTTACAAAAAGTAAAATAAAAAAGACTTTTGACTTAAGACTAAGTTAGCGATGGGTTGAAAATTATATACATGTAAATGAGGAACGGATGGGTGTTTTATCAAATTTATATTCAATTTTATTATTTTTACCAAAAATAGTGCTCTCGCTAAATGTCTCAAAAACACAGTTTAGTTTTATTTGTGCTCAAAAACACTGTCTTTTCTCTTATCATTGTTAAGAAACCACTCACTCCTCCTATGCCACGAGTCTCTACCAAATAGGATACCATTCCCTTCACGAACATTGTCTGTTATGTTTAGATCTCTGTTATTATGTTTTTGAGAATTATATTTTCGTATATTCTTTTCGCACCGGAAATGTCTTCAATGCTTCTCTATTTTAATAATAATTTTCAACTCCAAGAACTGACAAAAAGTTTTTATTTTGAGTGAATTTCTACAGAAATATCAAATAATAATAAGAGGAAAGAAAATCTCAAATTCTTTGATGAGATGAACACAAAACACACCACAAGTGAAGAAACAATTGCGAACAATGAGCGCATGAATTATAACAGAGACCAGAGTTTTACTCATATTTTTTGGACTGAAATACGAGAATTTCACAGAAATAATAATAAGAATATAAATATTTTTATAATAGCTTTTAATACTATGAATCGGACATTAAATTGTGAGGACTGTCTGCGAGTACTACACCCAACCATAAGACCCATATACAAATTCATATAAAATTCTGCATAATTACAGCTTATCATCGCTATTATTATTATAGTGTTTCTCTTATATAATACTGAAAATTACATGATTTTAAAGAATTAACACTAAATTAGGCGAATAATGTGCACTCTTTTCATGCATTTCTTTTTTTATTCACATCTCATATACTGTACACCACTTCTCTGTCATATTGTATTGCATTTGACATTAGACTCAGCCTTTCTCTCACAATAAAAGACTTATAAATAATACTATACTTTATATACGGAATCATTAAATAAGTATAATTATTACTATAAATAAAAAATTTTTATTCAATTCTATCGCAACTTTACCTGCAAAGCAAAATATCACACAAAACATAAAAATACCTAATTATTTAAGTCTGGTTTCAATATTTCACAAAAACATGTACAATAGAGTATATTATTGACTAACAATAGTTTTATTTCATTAGAAATATAATAAAATATTTGCTATAATAAGAGAATTGCATTCAATAGTATTCAACATAAATACAATTGAATAGTTTTCCTGCAAAGCACTCAAATAAAACGTTTTGCCACAACTTAGGGGTAAGTCTCGCATATGATAGCATTTTGCATTATTATCACAAGTTTACACATGTTTTACTAAAATGAATAAGACCAAGATATTTTTGTATGTTTAATTACAAGGTAACATGCGGATATTCGTTTCGTAATAAATAAATTCATCAAAGTTATTGATAAACATGTAATCAATAATAGATAAATAAAGACTGTTTTGATAGCAAACATAATTTAATAGCGAAGCAAACATTATTAGAATTATTATTATTATGTGTTTTATTGGATTTATGCCTCATTTAGTGTTTTATTTACTTTAATTACAATAAATAAGAAATAAACACAAGTTATGTATAGTTAGACAAATAGAGACCAAATGCCAAATAATAGACGTTTACTGTTATAATCATTGGTCCGGTTTGTTATTAATATGAACTCAATTTGTTTGACTTATTCGTCAATCTTCTCCAAAATCATTACCAGTCAATGATGCGTGTGTTTGGACTCACTATTATGCCCAACATATTACATATGTTTCAATACTATACTATACTTTCCATATAATACTAAATTTAGTATTGCACACAATATACACAATAATATCATATACTCCATAGACAGAGCACTATTGAACGCCGTATCAGTTCTATACTAATGTAAAAGTCAATAGTCTTGCCATTATTTATTATCAGAGCTTCCACACTACCTTTCCTCCTGATACCTCAGCTCTCTCTCTCTCTCTCTCTCTCTCTCGCATGTATATGGATGTAATAGAGGACATGGAGTCTATTATATAAAACTATTTATTGTATGATTACGTCAGTTATATGATCGTATAGTATGAGTGCAAAGCAGAGCATAGCGTGATCTCCGGTATTATTAATAATTGGATTTGTTTTCCAAAAACTCGACACAACATTATAGCTGCAAATACTTTGCAAAAACATTTCTTTATTACATCTCTTGCAAAGTTCTAAACAATTTTATATACCTTTTTTAATCATCATATTTTCGCACATATTTTAAAATAATGAAAACATTATTTAATAAATTATTAATTTATAGGCAAATTTAATTTCAAAATTATATGATTGCAATAGTTATGTTTGAGTACCCATTGAGTGGCTAATAGAGTGGCATATAGTGAGTGTTGTATGGATTTAATCAACTAATGTATTCATAAATGCAAAATGAGTTTAAGTACTATATTTGGGGAGACTTTTAAAATCAATAAAACAAAATATAAACTGTTGTTCACATCATAGTTATGATTCACTCCAATAACTCTCTCTCTCTCTCTCTCTCTCTCTCTCTCTCCTCATAAATAAATTATTTATTTTAACCCCATTTTTAAAAAATAATTTGTTTTTAGTAATGTATTCAAATAACTAAAATCCATCAAAACTTATTGTAAGAATAAATCGAATTCTCAATGGTTTTCATTACTATCAAAATGTTTTACATATAAACACAATGAAAGTTAAATAACTAATAATATATTTATTTTCAAATTAAGTATTCTGTATTGTTATAAAGTTTGTTTATAATGCCAATTATAACACATTAATTGTAATTTGGTATTTATTGATTATGTATTTTACATTATATGAGAATTGACTTCTATTGAATCCATAATCTGTTATAAAAACATAAAAACATTATTATATCTCTAATCAATTTATTTGGGAATAACATAATTATATGAATTTTAACACAAAATTAATACACGTTCAGACGTGTTAAATAATATATTTAAAAATACATTAATTTAAAACGAGAGAGAGAGAGAGAGAGAGAAATTTTAGACTATACCTTATGTCAAATGGCTTATGATATATTGGATGCATTGGTTAAGTGTCTAATAGTGAAGTACAAAGTCTGACATTTATTGTTAAACTGAAAAAGTTTTTATTTTTATTTTTTATGGTAGAATCACATTAGCTAACAGTTATATAATTGCAAATTCATTACATTGGAAACAAAAAAATATAGATAAATAATAATTTCAACGTTTATTACTTTTTGTATTAGGCTCCATAAAAAGGTGCAGAAAAAGGTAAACCATATGGAGATGTTGTGACCATTCATTTACTCGATGCTAATCATTGCTTCATTGGTTTAGTCTCTATAATGGCTAACAGATTATATTGTAGTCAATTGTTCGCTAATGGATATTAGGATTCATCAAAAAGTATGTTTCATCCGACAGTTTCCGCCAAATTACTCTCCATGTGCTTCACTCACACTGTAGTGTAGGGTTGCATTGAATGTAATCTTTTATTTGATCAATTATATCTTCCAAACTTTTAATTGTATTTTATGTTAAGTATATTTTATACCTGTTTATTATTAGCATTGTACTGTATGTATGCATGTATGGGTACTATAATATTGGATGAGAGAGAGAGAGAGAGAGAGAGAGAGAGAGAGAGAAATTTTAGACTATACCTTATGTCAAATGGCTTATGATATATTGGATGCATTGGTTAAGTATCTAATAGTGGAGTACAAAGTCTGACATTTATTGTTAAACTAAAAAAGTTTTTATTTTTATTTTTTATGGTAGAATCACATTAGCTAACAGTTATATAATTGCAAATTCATTACATTGGAAACAAAAAAATATAGATAAATAATAATTTCAACGTTTATTACTTTTTGTACTTTTAACTCACTTTCATTTATTATTCCCTTTTTTGATGTGCTCTTTATTTTTATTATTTTTGTCTCATTATTTATTTATTAAATTCAATTCAAGCTGAGCCATTTCAAGCTCTCTCTCTCTCTCTCTCTCTCTCTCTCTCCCTCCCTCCTCTTCTCTCCTCTGACTGCTCTCATTAAATGCATTGTACTGTATAATAGAGATATAATAATGTTTTTATGTTTTTATAACAGATTATGGATTCAATAGAAGTGTTAAGAGTATATTACATTTTATGTATTAGTTATTTATGGTTTAAATTCAATTCAAGCTGAGCCATTTCAAGCTCTCTCTCTCTCTCTCTCTCTCTCTCTCTCTCTCCCTCTCCCTCCTCTTCTCTCCTCTGACTGCTCTCATTAAATGCATTGTACTGTATATACCATCTCCTCTTCAGACATATTAGGCTCCATAAAAAGGTGCAGAAAAAGGTAAACCATATGGAGATGTTGTGACCATTCATTTACTCGATGCTAATCATTGCTTCATTGGTTTAGTCTCTATAATGGCTAACAGATTATATTGTAGTTGTAGTCAATTGTTCGCTAATGGATATTAGGATTCATCAAAAAGTATGTCTCATCCGACAGTTTCCGCCAAATTACTCTCCATGTGCTTCACTCACACTGTAGTGTAGGGTTGCATTGAATGTAATCTTTTATTTGATCAATTATATCTTCCAAACTTTTAATTGTATTTTATGTTTAAGTATATTTTATACCTGTTTATTATTAGCATTGTACTGTATGTATGCATGTATGGGTAGTATAATATTGGATGAGAGAGAGAGAGAGAGAGAGAATGCGAGAGCGCAGGTGATGTAATGGTAATGCAGATGATATATAATGGAGAGAATATGACTCTATGTTTGATCACAAATTGGAAAAATGTATATAATTTCGTGATAAGAGTCAACAAAACTAGACTATTACGTAAATATATATTGTAAATGCTTTTGTTTTAAAAATGTAATGTTTTGAATCATCTCTAATAAACTAAACTCAAAATAATTACACATGAAAAAACAATTATTTTATATAAAAACTTTGTCTATTAATTTTAAAAGTTGTTTGTGTCAATTAAAAAATAAAAATAAAATCACATTTATTATAGACAGTAATTTATAGACAATTTTTATAATAACATTTGGTTTATGAATACAAAATACAAAATGCTTTCAATCATTCATATTAATAAAGAAAAAGTAGATTTTTGACGGCATATTATTATTATTAATATTTTTATGCAATCATAAATATACAGATATGAAAGGCACACATGAATGTATGAACTCATCTTTCTCTTCATCCCTCTCTCTCTCTCTCTCTCTCTCTCTCCTCATAAATAAATAATTTATTTTAACCCCATTTTTAAAAAATAATTTGTTTTAGTAATGTATTCAAATAACTAAAAATCCATCAAAACTTATTGTAAGAATAAATCGAATTCTCAATGGTTTTCATTACTATCAAAATGTTTTACATATAAACACAATGAAAGTTAAATAATATTATTATATAAATAAAAGTTTAATTCATAAGACATAACAATATTTCAAACAAATATTACGGTTAATATTGTGTAATTAACATTAAACCATAAATAACTAATACATAAAATGTAATATACTCTTAAC
>CAJPVJ010000627.1:0-22158 GCA_905397405.1 Oppiella nova
TATCCCGACGTCAATAACTACGATGTGTTGGACTATTTGAAAAGTGGGCGCCGTATGCCTCGACCCCATTACTGCCCGAAAATACTGTACGCCATAGTATTGAGCTGTTGGTCAGAGAACCCCAATTTTAGGCCTACTTTTGGGGAACTGGTCGATGAGATTCAAATAATAGCCACCGATTTGGATAAAAGTGTGAAAGAGGAACGGGTGCAAATAGACAAGTCCAACACCTATGTCAAGCATCCCATACCCAGTCGTGTCCGCAATCACGACCAACTGATACCGGAGTTGGATGAACAGGGTATATATGATGAGGTTATGCAGGAAATGGGGGACAACTATATGTATATGAGTCATAATGTTAAGTAAATGTTGACACAATTAATCAATGGATAATAAAATTATAAATACAGAATATTCTTACCTACACTTATGTATAAATTAAATGTTTGTTATGTTTAGCACACTATTATGAGTTTAATTAATAATTTTAATTATTCTGTACACAATTATTAATGTTACTAAATTTAATTTTAGGGATATATCTAAAATTGTTACATAAATAAGCTATTATTACAATTAATTGTTGAATAGGGATTTGCAACAATTATAAGTTTGTTATTAAATATTATTTATGTACACTAAGTTAGTATATTTTTTGTTATTACGAAATAAATAATTAATAATTTTCATCCATTTTTACAAATTATTTATTAGTTACGTTACAAACTATAACTAATAATGAAATAGTATTTTAATGAAAATAAATTACTAGTAATTAAATTGTCATATTAAATTTTGCACAAATAGTAGTACTAATAATTTAGTGTAAACACCATTACATTATTAATCTATACGTTTATTTTTAACAATAAATTTTTGTAAATTAAAAATTACCACAACAATTATTATTATGTTAAACAATATATTTAAAACTTTTATTTAAATTGAAATAAATTGATAAATAAAATTACAAAAACACATAAACAACATAAATAATTTATGATAATTAAAAATATGCCTCAAACTGATATACTCCCAGAATTATTAGGCAGTCCTTTCGTATCAGTGTCGCCGACCTGTAAACACAAGCAAACAAAACATACACACAATTAGTACAAAAACACTGTCCCGTAAGAGCACCCCCCTGTCCCCACAGATAACACACCCATTGGTTCTTAACCTTTGCCCCCTCGGGTGTCATCACTGCCTGCTTCTCATATATACTACCTTTTTTGGGATCACCCGGTGCTTTCTGGCCCTTATCGTCACCACCATCTGGAGGTCCTATCCTATTATTAGTCATATCTATGGCCACAGAAAGGAAACACAAATTAATTAATCATAACTCAAAACATATAAAACTTTTTCCCCCATTCATTACCGTCAAAGTTTGCAAAGCCAGCCGCCTGCGCCTGACTCCCTGCTCCCTGTGCCGCGTAGTTGGCAGCCTGTGCCTGATTCTGAGCTCCCTGTGCCGCATAGTTGGCCGCCTGTGCTTGGCTCTGAGCTCCCTGTGCCGCGTAGTTGGCCGACTGTGCCTGACTCTGAGCTCCATAGTTCTGAGATTCGTAACCTCCCGCTCCAAAATTCTGCATCTGACCCTGGCCCTGGTATCCACTTCCATAATAATTTCCCGGTTGCTGTCCCTGGCCATAACCACCATAACCACCATAGCCACCACCTCCACCATAGCCAAAACCACCACCGGAACCATATCCGCCATGTGCGCCATATCCCTGTACACCATTTGCCTGTCCCATACCGGACATAGCAGAAAATCCGTGAGCACCGCCAGACCCGTGAGGTTGATACTGGTGCTGAGCGGGCACCTGTCGTATTTTGAGAGCCTGTCTGCCACTACCCTTCCCGTGTGCCACCTTTGGACGGATTTTGTATCTGAAAAGTAGTCATTTGTTTCGAGTATTAATTAAATAATTAGTTATAAAAAAACTAAATCCTAATCACTAGATGCGGATTAAAAGGATAGCCGTGACATACCTATAGGGATGGCATATACGGTAGCAGTTCTTAATACTCTGAAATCGGTTGGCATTCCCTCCGCACCCGGTATACGAAAATGGTTTACACGTACGGGTCTCGTGATCGTAGTAAACGCGCGCCAAATCCTTGCTACAGGTGCCCGAGTCGGGCGGTTGGAAGCACTCGATGGGCACCGGCACCATGTTATTGTGCACCACCACCACTCGTGTCTTAAGCGCCGACATGCCGGCCGGAGTAGGCATGGGCTGCGGATCGGCCACATTGACTGTCACCGGGTGTTGAACCACCACCTCCTTAGACGGACTGTCCATTGATTCACCTTTGTTTGGTACTACAACATAGGGGTTGGGAGGGCTATCACAATGGGTATCATATATAATAAACTCAGTAATGACTTACCAGCTGCACCTGGACCTTTTTGCGTGGATAGCCCTAAAATGACAATTAAGTTGAGATTTTAAATATTTGTATCAATTGTTTGAGACAAATAGTTACCAATTAATGAGATTATTAAGAGACAAAACCGTAATAAAAATGCCATTTTCTCTACTATTTGAGCAAATATTTCATTCAACTATTAATTAACATGTTTTCTTAATTAAGATTTATGTCCCTTATGTATGGATTGAATTTATATACCGTATATGTGTTTAATTAAACTAACTTAATATATTATAATATAAGTTTATACGTACTATGTTTTTGGCTTTGATCAATGGGCAAATTATGTTTCTAAAATTTTTTGTAAGTAATAAAATAATTTACATAATTTATTATCTTTATGGTTTTCTCTAAATAATTTAAAATTTATTATTATTAAATTAAATATTAAATAATTGTTTATGTTTGATTTCATATTATTACATACGTATACTAAATATTGCAATTTATTTTATTACATGATTTATCATTATACTGTATCACTGTTTTCAGTAATTCAGAAAGCAATAAACTTAATAATTTAATATTATTACAATAATGCACATTATTATTATTTTGTCAAGTAAATCTGAATTAATAATGTTCATATTTGCGTGCAATTCATTTGGGTGCATTGCTATCAAAAATAAAAGTAATTAGGCTTTATTTTACAATAGACATGCAAAGTATGAATTCAATATTGCTGTAAATAATGTAACACACGATATACTAAAATAAAATACGATGACCTAAATAGGATCAATAACCAACTGGGTATATTAATATGGGTCTAAGTCAAAATAAATGTTTATGAAAAAATATCGTTACCCTAACATTAAATATTGCTTTTATATAATTATTAAATAAGGTTTAAAATTGTTACACTTAAGTTTCACACTCCAAGACTTCGTTAACATTTATTTGCTAAAAGAACCTGGCTATTCCCACTTTGTACCAAAGATTTATATTAAAATTGTCTAATAATATATAAAAATTATTTATATAATACTGTACATGTAAAGAATTAAATATTAGTCCATAAATAATCCAAGTTTTATGTAATTATAAAATATTTAATATTTGAAAGAACTTAAACTTATAAACAACTTCTGAAAATATCAAAATTAATTACAAAATTATTTAACTATATTAATGTTATTCTTAAGATATACATAATACAAGTGAGCAAAAGTTGATTATATGTGAAAATTATTTCATTATATTTCTAGATAACTGAAAATATNGCGCCAAATCCTTGCTACAGGTGCCCGAGTCGGGCGGTTGGAAGCACTCGATGGGCACCGGCACCATGTTATTGTGCACCACCACCACTCGTGTCTTAAGCGCCGACATGCCGGCCGGAGTAGGCATGGGCTGCGGATCGGCCACATTGACTGTCACCGGGTGTTGAACCACCACCTCCTTAGACGGACTGTCCATTGATTCACCTTTGTTTGGTACTACAACATAGGGGTTGGGAGGGCTATCACAATGGGTATCATATATAATAAACTCAGTAATGACTTACCAGCTGCACCTGGACCTTTTTGCGTGGATAGCCCTAAAATGACAATTAAGTTGAGATTTTAAATATTTGTATCAATTGTTTGAGACAAATAGTTACCAATTAATGAGATTATTAAGAGACAAAACCGTAATAAAAATGCCATTTTCTCTACTATTTGAGCAAATATTTCATTCAACTATTAATTAACATGTTTTCTTAATTAAGATTTATGTCCCTTATGTATGGATTGAATTTATATACCGTATATGTGTTTAATTAAACTAACTTAATATATTATAATATAAGTTTATACGTACTATGTTTTTGGCTTTGATCAATGGGCAAATTATGTTTCTAAAATTTTTTGTAAGTAATAAAATAATTTACATAATTTATTATCTTTATGGTTTTCTCTAAATAATTTAAAATTTATTATTATTAAATTAAATATTAAATAATTGTTTATGTTTGATTTCATATTATTACATACGTATACTAAATATTGCAATTTATTTTATTACATGATTTATCATTATACTGTATCACTGTTTTCAGTAATTCAGAAAGCAATAAACTTAATAATTTAATATTATTACAATAATGCACATTATTATTATTTTGTCAAGTAAATCTGAATTAATAATGTTCATATTTGCGTGCAATTCATTTGGGTGCATTGCTATCAAAAATAAAAGTAATTAGGCTTTATTTTACAATAGACATGCAAAGTATGAATTCAATATTGCTGTAAATAATGTAACACACGATATACTAAAATAAAATACGATGACCTAAATAGGATCAATAACCAACTGGGTATATTAATATGGGTCTAAGTCAAAATAAATGTTTATGAAAAAATATCGTTACCCTAACATTAAATATTGCTTTTATATAATTATTAAATAAGGTTTAAAATTGTTACACTTAAGTTTCACACTCCAAGACTTCGTTAACATTTATTTGCTAAAAGAACCTGGCTATTCCCACTTTGTACCAAAGATTTATATTAAAATTGTCTAATAATATATAAAAATTATTTATATAATACTGTACATGTAAAGAATTAAATATTAG
This sequence comes from Oppiella nova, assembly GCA_905397405.1. Taxonomy (NCBI): domain Eukaryota; kingdom Metazoa; phylum Arthropoda; class Arachnida; order Sarcoptiformes; family Oppiidae; genus Oppiella; species Oppiella nova. The sequence continues at coordinate 5,009 of CAJPVJ010000627.1, forward strand.
TCCATAAATAATCCAAGTTTTATGTAATTATAAAATATTTAATATTTGAAAGAACTTAAACTTATAAACAACTTCTGAAAATATCAAAATTAATTACAAAATTATTTAACTATATTAATGTTATTCTTAAGATATACATAATACAAGTGAGCAAAAGTTGATTATATGTGAAAATTATTTCATTATATTTCTAGATAACTGAAAATATGTATAACATATTGAATGGATTTACCGAAATTAACTATAAATTTAATAGTTACCTAGAAAATAATGAGGACCCCATTGTGGGCCTAGAAAATTTGGAGACCTTTTTGTGCAAATATTATGTGTTATTATCGGCAAACTTTAAAGACTATATCATTGGACACATTGATATGAAACGACTCATCAAGATAATAATTCTGCGGATATGTGTTTTATTATTTACACTTCAATATGCCATATCCGCAGTGTATGATAGCACCGGTATGCAATATATTCTGTGCAATTCAATTTATTTATTGGGTAACTCCAGAATATTCTCTACATTACTCAGTTTAGCAGGTTTAATAACATTATCTATAGAAATTGATGCCAACTATAAAGAGTGGACAGGTAGTCATCATGTAATACGGCTACTAAATGAGATTAAATGTAAAATAATTAGCAATCCGTTAACTAACCAGGCAAATGTCCGTAAATTTGGTTATTATACAAACTTTGTAACCACTCATATAATGAACAAACTATTTATACCGATTAGTGTACTATTTTTTGCTCTGATATTCTCAACTACAATAATTTCATACATTGAAAATCCGGGAAAATATTATATAATAAACATTATATTCTGGTCGACAATAGCCCTAATTACATGTTTTGAGATATTTGCCCTGCTGTTTAGTGGGTCAACATATTGGTTCCTATCTATGATTTATCTCAGATATCAGTTACAAGAGATTAACACAGAATTGAAATTATCTCTAAATGTCAACCCGCACTTATTTATGAGGGCTATTATTAGACATTATTTAGTGGTCAGGGAGGTCATGGCAATGAATCGGTCTATGAGAGTGGTTATGTTTTTAGTATACTTCATACTTACACCTAGCATTGACTTAATCATATACCTATCCACCGATAGCCATACTAATATATACGCTAGAATATTCTATAAATGTTATATTACTATTTTGGTTGGCATTATATTTTCCCTGACACTCATGTGCGGGTCAGTTGCAAAAACAGCACATAATTGTCGCCCACTTTTGCATACATGTCTACAAAACCCTAATATCCCGTTGAGGTATAGACTGAAAATACATGCATTCAATGACCTGCTGTCCGGTTCGGACATTGGTTTCTATTGCTATGACTTGTTTCCGATGAATAATTACGAGTTTTACGACTACTGTTGCAAAATTATCTACTTGTATATACTTATTGTGCAATTAATTAAAGATATGCAAAATAATTAATTGAACATCATAATGCAATGTAATGCGATATATTTATAACATATTTTAAAATTTTAATTTTGCTCAACAAATAAAAAAATAAAATTTAACAATTATTTTATTTTAAAATTTTATTTTAGTATAAAATAAATCAATTATTATTTAATTATAATCCATACATTTATACCATTATAATTCACTATCAGGTGAGGAATGGCGATCAAACAATGGCATACTCGGCTCAATGACCAGGGATCTATATGTCGTGCCACTCATTGTATTTAACTTCTTATAGAAACTAAAACATAAATTAAGAAAATTATTAAACTAAACGCACAAAACTACAATAAATGCTTACATAAAAATGACCACGACTATAATGATAATCAGAATCGCAATAATAATTGTATTAAATACGGCTAATGTGTCGGTGTTATTGGTACCGGTGCTGGGATTTTTATCACTTATATCACTATGAGATCCAATATCATGTGAGATATACTCTTGATTACCACTATCAGTTTCCTTGGACAGACACCGATAGCTTGTCCCCAACGGTATGCATAGCTCCAGTTCTTTACACACATGTGCTTCACATCTATTGACGGCATTAGGTCTCAACAGTGGACTCATTGTCTTAAAGCTGTAAAACTTTTCTCTACTGACTCTCAATGTCTTAAACCCATAAAAGTATTCATTATTTTTGCTAAAACTTTGGTTCACATCATATGTAGTGAACAGTACCTCGGCCTTCGGTATACGTAACGGGAATTCCGGTATTTTATACACCATTTGATCGTTAGATAGATATAAATCGCGATTCAATACCGACATTGAGTTCAACGAATGAAACAATGGATACGAAGTGTAGAAAAGTTTTTCATTATTGCCGTAAAAGTCCACAGAATAGAGTGAATAGTCTGTGATATCAATGAAATAATATCGTTGTGTCTGATAGTCGACTGTCAGATGAAATGCTTGTCTATTATTGTCGTAAATAACCGATTGATTACTTCCGTCTAAATTGCTTTCAACGATATGTGCCTTAAATCCGATTTCACTCCAAACTAATACCCCTTTCAAGACATTTATCCGTAAATCCCTGGCGTTTCCCGTATTTATGGGACATACTGTGTATATGTTTTTACTGTTTTCAATGTGCAATACTTTTATCACTTTTACATCCGTGTCCAACCAGTAGATCAGGTCATGGATGTAATCGAAAGCTATTAGATCGTGTCTGACATCCCGTCCCGTCAATGGGAATCGGTTTACTTCAGACCAATCATTTAAATCAATTAACTCAATGTGTTTGGCGTCCCTTTGGTAGACAACTACCAGTCTTTGGGTGAAGTCGTATTCAATGATCTCATTGATGTCCACACCAGTGGACACCACTCGCCGGACAGTATGGTTGGCGTTATTAACCAGAATTGAATAGTCAGTGGATATGAGTGCACCGGCATTCGTGTTCAAACCTAGTTAACCAAATAAAGTAATTAAATAATTATTTTTAGATACCTGTGTATAAATTACCAGTACAGTATAATTAAATAATAATTTATAGAGACTTCTAACGCAATCATTAGAGTAAATAAAATAATAAATATTAAAATCTATGTTAATATTTATTTTTAATAAACAATAACCTGTGCTAGTGTACCATTTTAATGAATGTATATTTATTGATTGAAAAATATTTTAGGAGTTGTTATTAGATATTGAATATTTAAAAAGTTAAGTTTTTAAGGAAATCATATTTTCTTATATTACTTAAGAAATATAGCAAAATGGATATAAAATTTGCCGGATTTGCCAAAATTGACCACAAATTTCACAGATACTTGGAAAACAATGTCGACTATACTGTAGGTATCAGAAAATTGGAGACTTTTTTGGGTAACAATTATGTGTTATTGTCGGCAAACTTTCACAACTATAGCATTGGATCTATTGATAAGAAACGGCTCATTAGACTAATAATACTACGATTGTGTGTCATATTATTTTCGCTCAAATATGCCATATCAGCCGTGTTTGACAGCACCGGTATGCGATATATTCTGTGCAATTCAAACTACATATTAGGCAACTCCAGAATATGCTCCGTATTATTCAGTTTGGGCGGATTTATAGTGATTTGCATACAAACTTTTTTCAACTACAGAGAGTGGACAGGTAGCAATGAGTTGGTACGACTTGTAAATGATATTAAGAGCCATACAATTGACAACCATTTAACTAATCAAGCAAATGCACGAAAATTTGGTTATTATGCTAACTTTTTAACCACTCATATAATGAACAAACTATTTATACCAATGAGTGTTGCCTTTTTTGCCCTGATACTATCCACCACAATCGTTGCATTCGTGAATACTTTGGATACATTTGTCGTGATCAACATAATATTCTGGTTGATAATAACCCTGAGCTTATCGTACCAATTATTTTCCCTGATGTTTGGGGGATCAATATTATGGTTCCTGTCTATGATTTACATTAAATACCAACTCAAAGAAATTAATGTAGAAATTAAAAACTATCTTGATACTGGCGATTATCAATCTATTATTAATGCGATTAATAGTCACTATTCAGTCACCAGGCAGATTATGGCATTGAATAACATGACCAGAGTAATTATGTTTTTGACATATTTCCTAATAACACCTGCCATCGACCTACTCACATACCTGTCCACTGGGAGTGATACAAACATTTATGCCAGAATATTCTTTATTGTATTAAACTTTACACTTATTGGTACTATATTTTCATTACATATTTCCTAATAACACCTGCCATCGACCTACTCACATACCTGTCCACTGGGAGTGATACAAACATTTATGCCAGAATATTCTTTATTGTATTAAACTTTACACTTATTGGTACTATATTTTCATTAACACTAATGTGTGCCTCCATAGCAAAAACAGCACATAATTGTCGCCCACTTTTGCATACATGTCTACAAAAGCCTGACCTCCAGTTGAGGTATAGACTGAAAATACATGCATTCAATGACCTGCTGTCCGGTGCGGACATTGGTTTCTATTGCTATGACTTGTTTCCGATGAATAATTACGAGTTTTACGACTACTGTTGCAAAATTGTCTACTTGTATATACTTATACTGCAATTAATAGATAGTTATTCGTTATAAATACACAGTAGTATTAGTATTTGTATATTGTAATTTGAATTACCTTTTAATTCAAAATTAATTAAAATTTTTCAAAAATGAATGCTGTATAATATATTCACACATTCTTGAGACCAAATATAAATTCACTTTTATAATTATATTTTAGACAAAACTCTTAGACTTATAATTTACAGTCTATTTAGGCAGTCTATTAATTTATTTATATTATCTAGTTCAGTATTATCATTTAAAATGAGATTATTATACACAGATAATCGAGATAATTATGAAACAAGTTTAACTACTCACCCATATCCTCGGTCTCAAACGTGATATTAAAACCTCGTTTAACGTTATTGTGGTCCGTAATGAGTCTTATGGACACATCTTTATCAGTGATTAGCATATTAGCGGGAATGGTATCACCGGTATAATTGCCAACCAATTTACAAGGATTTAAACTACTGAGCGGTTGTTCACATTGTTTAACATTTCCCTCATATACGAGTAAAAAGTCGTGGTTATCCTCCAGTTGTAAATCATTGAATATTAGGAATATATTCTTCACATAAGATGTCTGTATATTCCACACACAGTTCATGTCCTCGTAATAGTGATCAGGGTAACCTGGACTGTATATGTAACTTGGAATTATATTGTCATTTAAGATACCACCGCAACCTATGGTTAAGCAAAAAACTATTTTTTAAAACTTTAAAATATAACAACAATTATTAAATAAATATTAAAATATTATTTTTAACTAACAATGAAAATAAATAAATGTTTTAAATTTTCAATTTGATAATAAATAAATTTGGTATAACACTAGTATAAATCATAAACAATAGTGTTTGTCGTTAAAAATCTTGTCTATTTTTATTAATTAGCAAATCAAGTAAATTTTATTTACCATATTGCACAGTCTCGTAACTTAACAAAAAGTTGCCAACCGCTGTTTGATCCAGTTTCAATAACACCTGATTGCCCGATGAGACTACATGTCCAGATTTATTGTTCAAATTGCCTCTTAATTGTGCGATTGAAGTGTTTTTATCGCTGTTTCCGTCATAAACAGTGAGAAAACCTCGGCTTAAGTACAACTCCTTTACAGTCAATACAATACTCCGATTGTTAGCCACAGTTATACTCCAAACGCATTCACTGTTCATTGTTTTCACAGTTATCTCGCCGTTTGGTTTCGTGTGGTTTCCGCCGCAATCGCCTGTCCATTATAATACACTTATTAACATACAGTATTTTTAACATTTTACAAAGTTTATTAATTAGCATACATTTCTATGGGAAAGTAGCATTTTCAAATAATTGGACATGTGTGTTTAATAAATCTTACCTGATATAACATTAATTGAATTGAAAATTATTATTATTATGATTAGCGCACATAATTTAGTAGGTATTAATTTAGACAGCATTTTTACTGTTAAATGTTAAAATGCTTATAAGAATATATAATTTTTATTCAATGATTTACTAAAAAATAAAGTTTCTCATAACATTTGTAATTTTTGATTCAATTTAGCAGTTACTCTGATTTATTCAATTATATAATGTTGAAAGTGAAATGTGCAAAACAGTAAAACATAAACATTATTAATAATAACAGGAAAAGAGTTTCACATTCTTATCGATAATTCCATAGAAAATGTTAGGAAATCAAAGTCTATGCGATAAGTGAGACAAAAGGTTTGTGATGTGAATGATATGAAAATGTAAACATAAATTGAGACATAAATATAAAGTAACATTTAATTAATTGAAACTCTAGATATACTCAGAATCATTTGATATGTATAAACATGGAATATTTATGTGATATTTTATATCACTAATAAGTTCAAGGAACTTTAAAATAATTTAATTCTAATTACATTACATTTAAAACTAGTTACGTTATAAAGGTTATACAATTGGTTGATAAATAAGATAAATTATAAATTTGTTGTTAAATCATTTTGATCCATTAGATTTTGTTGCACTAATGGTATAGAAATTGGTGAAACACCTCGGTCTTTAATCAGGGTAAGCATATATCGAGACCTTTGCATAAATAATAAAATTGTTAATTTTAATTTACTAATATAAAAGTGTACAATTGTATAATTAAATACATACACAATAGCGATTGTTATAATAATTAATGCAATGATTAATATAATATTAAATATTTCCAATAAAGTGAACGCATTATTGACTTGAGTGTAAGGGTTTTGGTAATTATAAGTATTAAAATTACTTTCATTATTATAATTGCTACCATTTTCAAGAATAATCCGCTTTTGAATAAGGTTATTTAAATTAGTTAAAAGTAGTTGAGTTTTATTATTTAAATCATGGAGTTCTCGGTGTTTGTCCACAACATGGTTAGTCAATGATTGAAGGCTTTTGTTATTTGCAAAAATTTGCTTAAATATTATATCGAAATTATTTTGAGTTTCATTGTGCTGTATAAGGGGTACAAAATGTTTAGGTTTCACTATATGTGGGACAGTCTCATCGGCTATACATCTATAGGACTGGCCACTCGGTAGGCATAATGTGTGGCATTCACTCGATTCACATCTATTTGTTGCGTTTGGTTGTAATATACGACTCGTTATTATAAAGCCATAGATTTCTGAACTTTTTATAACTGTTTTATTGTATTCATAGAAACCTTTGCCTTCAATGTGACTATAGTTCTGTGTTGTGAACAGAATCTCCGATTTTCTTATTCTGGACTCCAATTCCGGTATTTTATAAATCATGTGATTATTGGATAGAAATAAGTCATTATTCAAGACATACATTGAATTCAAGGATTCAAAGAAGTCTTTAGAAGTTATGAAATATTTCTCATTATTGCCGAAAAAGTCCACAGAATATAGTGAATAGTCTGTGATATCAATGAAATAATATCGTTGTGTCTGATAGTCGACTGTCAGATGAAATGCTTGTCTATTATTGCCGTAAATAACTGTTTGATTACTTCCGTCTAAATTACATTCAATTAATTGAAGTTTATATCCGATTTCACTCCAAATGAGTACACCTTTCATGACATTAATTCGTAAATCCCGGGATATTTCACTATTTAATTGAATAATTGTTTCAATATTAGACTTTGTGTTAATATTTGCCACATTAATAGTTTCCGACTGACTGTCTATCCAATAGACTAATCCATGAATATAATCCATTGCAATATCATTAGGTCTTATAATACCAGTCAATGCATAGGAATTCAGTTGTTTTGTTGAATTCATGTCAATAATTTTGATTTTATTATTTTCTCTCTGAAACACAATTACTGTTGAATCCGTGTTATTATAGTAAATAATGTCATTATATTTCCAGTATTTAGTCATTGATTTGTTTAACAGAGTTTCATATAAACTATAATTACTTGATATTATAACTTTGTGTTCATTCCCTATAAGAATTGCAAAATATATTAATTCAATTGGTACACTATATTATAATATTAAATGGTTTAGTGATAAGTTAATACAATAGTTACCCATAATTCTTGTTTTGTATGATATTTTAAATCCTTTATGCACTCTATTTGAATCACTTGTAAACTTAATTATAAGTTCATTATTAACTGATGATATATTTCGGGAAATAGTATTTATATTTCCTGAGAGGTTGGCATTTAAATGATTGCATACATTATGACCACTAATACAGTCAAACACTTCGAGATAATCTCTATTTATTTCGGTCTCGAAGTCATCGAAACTCAAGAATATATTCCGATTCCGGGAGACCTTTATAGTCCACTCGCAGTACATGTTCTCGAAATAGTGATCCGGGTAACCAGGACTATAAATTGTGCCTGTTGATTCAGTTAATGAACCACCACAACCTAAATTATTTTTATGGTTTTAGATTATCCAAAGCTTTAGATAAATATTAAATTTTATTAATTAATTGCAATAAAAAAATTTCATACCATATCTAATAGTCTCGTAATGCAAGTGAAAAACACCCATTAATTTGGTTTTAATTAACACGTGATTTGTTGCCGAAATTAGGTGTTTAATAAAATTTAAATCTGTTTTCTCTGTAAACTCTATCAATGTCTGAATTCCTTCACCAAAACCATCATAAATAGTAATAAACCCATCGATTGGTTCAAATGTTTTCAAATACAGTCTTATACTATGATTTTGAGCCACAGTTATAGTCCATTCACATTCATTAACCTCGAAATTATGCACATAGGTCGCATAATTTATTTCACCAGTGCTATCGTTATAGTACCCACCACAATTATGCCCTAATAAAAGTAATTATGAGTAATTATTTTTAAAATTTTATTTTTGTGTCAAAATCTAACCTCGTACGATAGGTTTATATTTAATATTTAAGTGACCAGTAATATTAGTTCGTATATTAACATAGCTGGCACCCGAGATTAAACTTATATTTTGAGATATACGTTGGTTATTATTACCGTAAACACGGTCATAACTACCGATCCCATCTGTTATCGTTATGAGTCCATTTGTAATAGATAATTTTGTCAGAGATAATTCAAAGCTATGGTTATGATCCGGGGCATGTATAAGCCAATTGCATTCGTTAAAATTTTCATAATAATTATCGTAAAAGTCCGTGCTCAACTCAATAATTCCATTTTGATCCGTAATAACGTGATGACAATTCAGTGGACCTAGAAACGATTATTACAAAATATTAAATTAAATTAAATAGCATGTTTATTTCAGTCGCCTAATACATACTTCGTTTGCCACGAACATATTTTATTTTGAAACCCTTTCCCACAATATTGTTACTATTGCTGGTGAATACGAGTCCTATTTGATCCGTTGGGATAGCAATGGTTTTGGGTTGAACAGGGCCACTTAGACTTGAGTGAAGTACTAAATTTTTACCACAAATACTGTATGGGCATGAGTAAATTTTTAAAATATCATTATTAAATTCGGTGTCAAAATCTTCAATGAGCAAATAAATGGTATCGTTTGGTGAATATGTTACTCTCCATACGCAATTTAAATTATTAGCGTAGTTGCCTGGATAATTAGGACTTGTAATCACCCCTTCATTGTCATATAATTGAAGTTCACTACACACTGTTTTAAATATTTTATTACATAAATTAACATTGTTTTATATAAATTGAAAATTAATTAATTGGTGATGCTAAAACTCACATGGAAGCAATCCAAAAATAATACCGCTTATGCTATCTGCAATAAATTAAAATGTTTATATAAATATGATATAATTATATTTATGGATAATAAAATACTTACATAAAATAAAGAAACACATGAATATGTTTACTCTATTCATTTAATATAATTAATATTAAACCAGATATTAATATAATTAAATTACTAAATTTCAAGTACTTTAATAAAAGTTGACTTCAAATATGACATACTATAACAATAACTACTACTTATTGTAATAACAACTACTTACATTTTAATTCAATAATAAAATACAGTATTATATACTGAATATTATATAATACTCTATTAATAGTGCTACACTTATTTGTTAATTACAATGTACAAATGTTATATCCTGTTCATTAGTCAATCCAATTAACTATTATGAAATTTATTTACATTCTTATGTGATAATATAGTTTACTGTATTTAGTGTAGATTAAGTTCAATAATGAAAAGCATGCGTATTATTATGTTTAATTTAGTACCCAATTATTTTGATATATTATTTTGAATAATAAGTGATGTATTTTAATTGATTTTACAGTATACTAAATAAATTACATTTACTTAATTAGTATATTAAACACCAATTTATTAATAATTACTGAATGTAAATTGTAACTTATTTATAGATAATTAAGAAAATTTATAAATGAGTTGATGAATTAATAGAGATAACAGACTTTTGTTGCACTAATGGTATTGATGGGGGCGTGAATTCCCTGCCATTTATTATAGTTAGCACGTGTCGAGACCTAGAATACGAAACAATTATTTAATATTGTTTTTACAAATTATACTAGCATAATTTTACGCATACACGATTGCCATTGTTATAATAATTAATACACCGATTAAAATAATATTAAATATTTCTAATAAAGTAAACGCATTATTATTTGCGTGATAGACTGCATTGTATGGATTATGATATTTAAAGCCATTGTAAAGACTTTCGTTATTAAAATTGCTATCATTTGTCAAATTTTTACGAGTTTGTATAAATTCATGAAATTCATTTAAAAGCTTATGAGTGAGATCCTGGTGTTTGTCAACCAGTTGTTTAGTCATAGTTTGGTAACTTTTATTATTTTCATGGATCAGAAAATCCTTATATTTATGAATTTCTTTAGATATTATACGAGTTTGAGTTTCATTTATGTCTATTGCGGGTCCAATATGTTTATTATCCTGTATTTGTTGGACAGTTTTAGGGGTTACACACCGATAAGACTGACCACTCGGTAGGCATAATGTGTGGCATTCACTCGATTCACATCTATTTGTAGCGTTTGGTTGTAATATACGACTCGTTATTATAAAGCCATAGATTTCTGTACTTTTTATAACAATTTTGTTGTATTCATAGAAACCTTTGCCTTCAATGTTAGTGTAGTTCTGTGTTGTGAACAGAATCTCCGCTTTTCTTATTCTGGACTCCAATTCCGGTATTTTATAAATCATGTGATTATTGGATAGAAATAAGTCATTATTCAAGACATACATTGAATTCAACGATTCAAAGAAGTCCTGAGAAGTCATAATATATTTCTCATTATTGCCGTAAAAGTCCGCAGAATATAGTGAATAGTCTGTGATATCAATGAAATAATATCGTTGTGTCTGATAGTCGACTGTCAGATGAAATGCTTGTCTATTATTGTCGTAAATAACTGTTTGATTACTTCCGTCTAAATTACATTCAATTAATTGCAGTTTATATCCAATTTCACTCCAAATGAGTACACCTTTCATGATATTCATCCGCAAGTCTCGCGATATTTCATTATTTAATTGAATAATTGTTTCAATATTAGACTTCGTGTTAATATTTGCAACATTAATAGTTTCCGACTGACTGTCTATCCAATAAACCAATCCATGGATATAATCCATAACTATATCATTAGGTCTTATAATACCAGTCAATGCATAGGAATTCAGTTGTTTTGTTGAATTTGTGTCAATAATTTTGATTTTATTATTTTCTCTCTGAAACACAATTACTGTTGAATCCGTGTTATTATAGTAAATAATGTCATTATATTTCCAGTATTTAGTCATTGATTTGTCTAGCAAAGCATCATGTAAACCAAAAGGAGTTGATATAATAACCTGATGTTCATTACCTATAAGAATTGCAAAACATATAATCACTTAATATATTGAAATAAAAGTAAACATTATAATAAGTTAATAGTTACCCATAATTCTTGTTTTGTATGATATTTTGAATCCTTTATGCACTTTGTTTGAATCAGTTGTAAACTTAAGCACAAGTCTATTATTAACTGATGATATATTTCGAGAAATAGTATTTATATTTCCGGTAAAGTTTGCATTCAAATGATTGCATACATTATTAGTGTCATTGAAACAGTCAAACACTTCGAGGAAATCGCTGTTTATTTCGGTCTCGAAGTCATCGAAACTCAAGAATATATTCCGATTCCGAGCGACACTTATAGTCCAAACGCACTGAATATTCTCAAAATAGTGATCAGGGTAACCAGGGCTATAAATTGTGCCAGATGTTTCAGTTAATAAACCTCCACAACCTATATAATTAGTTACATTTTCAAAGCATAATTAGTAAAATATAGTTTATAAACAATAATTTTCATACCATATCTAATTGTTTCGTAATGCATATTAAAAGTTCCCATTAATTTGCCTTTGATTAAAATGTTGTTAGTAGATGAAATTATATGTTCAATAAGAATTGGCTCAGTTTTTCGTGTTAATTGTCTCAAAACTTTATTTTGTTGACCAAAACCATCATAAATAGTAATAAACCCGTCGATTGGTTCAAATGTTTTCAAATACAGTCTTATACTATGATTGTGAGCCACAGTTATAGTCCATTCACATTCATTGATCTCTAGATTATGCACATAAGTCACATACTTTATTTCACCAGTGCTCTTATTATAATATCCACCACAATTGTACCCTGGTAATAATAAAATAATTAAACATTATATGTAATAATCATAACAACCACATACCTCGTTCAAATGTTTTATAATTAATTTTTAAATTTCCTGTTATATTACTTTGTATGTGAATATCTCCCTTGCTAAATATTAAACTTGTTTTATTACTTAAACTCTTATTATACTGAATTGCATCATTGTCATCCGATAGGATAATTAACCCATTTTCAATATTCAGATTCTGTATAATGATTTCCATGCCATTATTAGGATCGGGGGCAAATATAATCCAGTTGCACTCATCGAAATTTTCATAATAATTAAAGTATGAGTCTGTACTCAACTCAATCACACCGGTATCATCTGTATAATTTTGTTGGCAACTCGCTGGATCTATCAAATATATAATATTAGGTTTAATACTTAAAATACCATGATAAATTATATGATGCATAAATTCATTAAGTTACAATTGTAATATTACTTGTTTTTCCAATTTTATACATTATTTTGAATCCCCGGTATGAATATGAATTGCCTCTATCACTATTAAATACCAATTTTATTTTATTAGCTTGAAGTTCAATATTACGGCGAGTAACGGGGCCACTAAATTTCGAATGTACTTGATAGCAATTTGTACCGGTGTGAGTGTATGGGCATGTGTAGAGTTCTAAGAATTCATAATTTGTTTCTGTATCAAAGTCCTCAATGGTCAAATTAATCATATCGTCATTATTGGCAATTATAGTCCACACGCAGTATAAATTAATGCCATAGTTATTAGGGTAATTCGGACTGGTAATAATGCCATCACGGTTAGTTATTATATCACCACACGCTATATATATATAAATTTTGATTTATTTTTAATTTTAATAAAAACATCTAATTCAGTATTGTTTGTATCTATTGTTAGTATAAAACCAAAATCAATGCTCACCATAAACAAAACCAGGAATACTGCCTGTAAATATTATAAACTTATTTTATTTATTTATTTTACTTCATTTAAGATAATTATACAATATTACAATACTTACATAGTATGGTAAATAATATAAATATTGGGTATTCCTTCATTGTATGAACTTCGTACTAAATTATCAAGTATTAAATATATATTAAATCATACTTATTTATAAATAATTTTAAACACTTTTTATAAATGTACATTTATTTCATATGTTAGCAAATAATATTATTGTATTAACTATAATCAATTCATATACTATACAATTAAAATATTTTATTATTGAAAAATAATATCGCTGTTATTACAAATATCCTGTTCATAACTTACACCCAATTAAGTAAGAAAATGATAATAATCAGCATAACTTATTTACTTATAAATAATTTTATTATATTATAATTTATTATAGAGGCATGCTGTTTATAATGTTTAATCACCCAATTATATTTTACAAGTTTATTATCAAATATATACAGTCTTTTAGTCATTTGATTATAGATTTTTAAGGGTTTATGTAACATAATATATTATGTTAAAAATAAAAGTTAGATTTTATTTTCATCAACAGATTGTACAGAATTTGTGTCCACAGAATAGCTATATATCAGTGATCTTGGTAAATACCTACCAGTGCTACCATTAAAACGATCCAGTGTAACTTTAAGACTATAATAGAAAACATTTTGAACAATAAATAAATAATTACTTATTAATGACTACCTTATAATGAATACAATAATTATGAGAAATAATACGGCGATAAGTATTGTATTGAAAATCGGCAGCGATTTGTATCCATTATTATCATTATTATTCATTTTATTATCAATTAATTGCTCCTTATGTCCATTATTTTGTATTTTGTTACCAATTGCATTACTAGTGTTAGCCTGGTATTTAATGAGATGATCCAGGTGTTGAATACTAATTTGTGATTTATTATACATGTTATTCAGCTTTTGTGTAAATTCTTTAGTAATTAATTGTAAGTTATGGTTGTATTCACTAATTAATAGGTTTTTATTGTCCTGTATTTGTGGTGCAGTTTCATCGGCTATACATCGATATGACTGACCACTCGGTAGGCATAATGTGTGGCATTCACTCGATTCACATCTATTTGTAGCGTTTGGTTGTAATATACGACTCGTTATTATAAAGCCATAGATTTCTGTACTTTTTATAACAGTTTTGTTGTATTCATAGTAGGATTTGCTGTCAATGTTAGTGTAGTTTTGTGTTGTGAACAGAATCTCCGCTTTTCTTATTCTTGACTCCAATTCCGGTATTTTATAAATCATGTGATTATTGGATAGAAATAAGTCATTATTCAAGACATACATTGAATTCAAGGATTTAAAGAAGTCCTGAGAAGTCATAAAATATTTCTCATTATTTCCATCAAAGTCTATACTATAGAGCGAGTGATCGTTGAAATCAATGAAATAATATCGTTGTGTCTGATAGTCGACTGTCAGATGAAATGCTTGTCTATTATTGTCGTAAATAACTGTTTGATTACTTCCGTCTAAATTACTTTCTATTAATTGTAGTTTAAAACCAATTTCACTCCAAATTAATACTCCCTTTGCAATATTAATTCGTAAATCCCTTGATATTTCATCATTTAATTTAATAATTGTATGGATATTAAAATTGTTATGAATATTAAAAACATTTATTGCCTCTGCTTGACTGTCTATCCAATAGATTAATCCGTGGATATAATCCATTGCAATATCATTAGGTCTTATAATACCAGTCAATGCATAGGAATTCAGTTGTTTTGTTGAATTCGTGTCAATAATCTTAATGTTATTATTTTCTCTCTGAAACACAATTACTGTTGAATCCGTGTTATTATAGTAAATAATGTCATTATATTCCCAGTGTCTGGTAAATGTGACATTTGTCAAAGTATTAAGTAATGCATATGGTGTTGATATTATAAATTGTTGGTTGGTACCTGAAATAATAACCTCATTATTTAATTATACCTGTACTTATTAAAATCTAAATAATTTTATAGTATGACAATAGTTACCCATCAATCTTGTTCTGTATGACATTTGAAACCCTTTTTTCACTTTATTGGCATCGCTTGTAAACTTAATTTGCAATTTATTATTACCGGATGATACATTCATATTAGTTGTTAAAGTATTTAAACTACCCGTGAAATTTGCATTCAAATCGTTACAAACATTATCTCTAAAACAATTAAACACTTTAACGAAATCCCTATTCATTTCGGTCTCGAAGTAATCGAAACTCAAGAATATATTCCGATTCCGGGCGACACTTATATTCCACACGCAGTGCATGTTCTCGTAATAGTGATCCGGGTAACCAGGACTATAAATTGTGCCGGTTTGTTCAGTTAATATACCGCCACAACCTTGAATATATTGAATATTATAGTCTTTATTATAAATTAGAACATTTTAAATACCGTATTTAACACTTTCATAATGTATATGAAAATCACCAATAAATTTGCTTTTAATTATCACGTGATTTGTTGCCGACATAAGTTGTTTAATGAAATTTAATTCAGTTTGTTGTGAAAATTGACCAAAAATTTTCATCTCTTTACCGAAGTCATCATAAATAGTGATAAACCCATCGATCGGATTAAATGTCTTAAGAAACAGTCTTATGCTATGATTTTGAGCTACAGTTATATGCCATTCACAATCTTTAGCTTGATACTTATCCATATATGTCGCATAAGCTAATTCACCAGTACTATCGTTGTAATACCCACCACAATTATACCCTGATAACACATTTATGAATTATAAATATAGGAATTAAATTGTATGATTATAATGTACAAACCTTTTTCAAATAATTTATATTTAATTTGTACACTGCCAATAATGTCACTTTGTATATTGACATAATTACTACCATAAAATAATTGCTTTTCATTACGAAAACGTTGCGTATAATTATCATGATCCAAGCTAACTTCATCAATGTCACTGTATATCCTTATAAATCCCCTTTCTATACTTAAATCTTTTATTGACATCGCAATCATATGATTATGATCAGAAGCAAAGATCGACCATATACATTCATTGAAATTTTCATAATAATTATAATAATGCTCGGTATTCAGCTCAATTAAGCCATTTTGATCCGTGTAATTTTGTTGGCAACTTAAAGGGCCTAAAAATATACAATATTTAACGATTACAATAGGTGTACAGATATCACTAAGCTAATAAACTTATTGTATGTAAGCAAACAACTTATATAACTACAAAACTTGAGTACTATATATATCTGACCGAGTTTAAACTGTAATAACTTTTTAATTTTATAAGTTAAAATTACGTTTAATATGTTACATGATAATGTGTTTAGGCGGCGTGCACAAAGTACATACGCACTGGTAGGGGGGAGGGGGGGGGGTCATGCCAAAGCGTA
>CAJPVJ010000628.1:0-22147 GCA_905397405.1 Oppiella nova
TAATGTAAAGCAAAAGCTTTAAATTAGCATCTTACTCATATATTTTGTATGCGTAAGATGCTAATTTAAAGCTTTTGCTTTACATTACTAAGTTTTCAAACTAAACTGAGGTATTTATATTGAATATACCTATCACATATGATGTTATATATCAATCAATGGTACCGGTATTTCCTTACCTGATATTATATCAGTGATATACAAAAACATTTCACAACAAAAATATCTACCAAGGTACTGTTTCTATGAGATCGATATAACTTATTTAATTATATTATTACTATAGTGTATTTGTCACAAAAATTAATCACAAAATTTAACTAAGTTTTGATAAATTTTTAATAAATAAAATAAAGATATAAAACTAAATAATGTATATATTTTCAAAAAGACATTACATGTAAAATATTAAATCATAAAATAATTTCCAAATATACAAATGTAAAATCTTATACTTACAGTTTTCTTGTACTTTTGAAAGTTATCTTTTCATTTCAAATATAAAGTTCATTTTAACTTTTTTTTAAATCATATGTTTAACAAATGCAGTATATTTAAAAATGCAATTTAAGTGCGAATAAAGTGCAAACAAAATGAGCATTCACAACAACTTTATTTAGTTCTCATAAACATTAAGAAAATTCAGTTCAATATTAAGTGCAATAGTAATAGAAATACTGTAATAATATTGGAGAAAATTATGCTAATTATGATAGTATTATGAGTCCGCACGGGACTCGCGATAAACGGCTGTCCACTTACTGTCAAAATAAAGGCAATCGAGTGGCAAAAGTGAAGTACACTTACTTTGAATCGCAAACTACCGGTGATTGCGGCTCTGAATCGGTCGCCACAACTGATAACACAATGAGCGCCACCGACACCGACAGCTATTGCATAACCATTGACACCACCAGTAATTTAAGACATTAGTAGTTAAGCTTTTATAGACTGTTAAATTATTGAATATATTTGTATCTGTTGTTTCGAATCTTGTTGATCTGTTGTATCTGTGTAATATAATTAGCCATAATTTAAATTTAGCAAAATTTATAATGAAATAGTTTAATAATCAATTGTATCTCACATGTTTATGATTCATAATAGCTCATTTAAAAGGTGATTGCAACATGTACGTAAACTGTACTCTGGGTGCTGTCAGTACAGTGCAGGTGAACATATAATAACATTATGCAATCATATACTATGCACACAGTTGTATTATACCTGTATACTATAAATAAGATAAATATCGCACAGTGAATAAATGATAATTACGACATAGTTGCATAACTTTAATAGTAATACCACCATAAGTCAAATTAATAAATGTTTCGGTATTCAAGTAATATTGTTTACTATAAGATTAAAGATAAAACTAATTAACTTTCAGAGCTAATAAATTTGTAAAAAGCTATACTGTATTTTGCAATTACGAGATACGGAGCAAACATACAACACCTTTATAAACACTTGACAAATATTAAAATCAATTCATATTTCAAATGAAATGTTTTAGTTTGAAATAATTATTATTCAAATAAGTTATTTAAAAAATGAAAAGCTTCAGTATGCTTGGTGAATTATCATATAACATGAAAAGATTCTATGGGTTCTTAACTCTACTAACTGTAGAGCCGTTTCTATTCGCGTTCACAATCATTACAACCATGAACTCGATTCCCACGAGTCAATTCATCCAGGACAAAATATGTGTCCACACGTTCCGCATGAACTACACCTACTGCGCCCAATTGCCAACCATGTCAGCCCACGATGACCACCTTAATATGAAGTCTAAGGTGTTGACCGAAACGACAACTATCTTGTTATATTCAATGATCCTGATTACTGTGCCATCAGTATTGGCCGCAATATTTATCGGTTCCTGGATTGATAAGTATATTAAGGGCAAAAAGATAATTATGATGTTTGGTATTGTGGGCATTGGTACACAGTCAACCATGATGATAATATTTGACTATTTTTTCGATTCGTGTATGTTTAATTTATACAATTTATAACATGACATATATTACTTATAGTTATTTTATTTTGTAATTATTGATAGCTCCATATTGGATACTTACCGCCGCAACTCCTATATTATTAGCGGGCGGTATGTATGCCATGATGTCGGCCGTGTACTCATACATCAGTACTACCACCCCGTCCCACATGAGGGCTATTAGGATGACAACCGCAGAGATTGTTAACTCAATATGTATGTCACAAAACTATTAATAAGTTTATTTGTTAATGTTATTCAAAGTTACAATCTATAAATAGCCCGTCCAATAGCCTCATACTTGGGTGGATTGATACTAAACACCCCATCAATGTTCAGTGATGGACAGGCACACAACTACTCGGCGGTGTTCCTCATATCAGGTGCGACCAGTGTTTTGGCCCTAATTTGGGTCATATTTATGGTCGACGAAGAGAAAGACATCCGGAAATGGGAGCAGAGGTTCAGTTCAGTGCCCGACGACGGCACCGGTGCTGACAATCATGTTGTGGTGAATAAGCTCCAGAAGTTTGAAAACAATAAACACATACATCCCATACGATTGCTGTTGGACTGGGATAACTTGAAGCAAATAGTGGTCACGTGTTGTAAACGCCGGGATAATTTTGTGAGGCTTCAGATTTGGGTGTTGTTTGCATCGATGGTGTGCAGCGTACTGGCACATTCCGGACCAGGGTACTTTCTATTCCAGTTCACGCAACATGTATATCATTGGGACTCCGAGACCTATTCGGTGGGCACGGCGTATGACAGTATAGCCCAGGTTGTCGGCACACTACTTATCACACCAATACTACTTAAAGTAAATTGCATAGCTAAATAAATAATGATTTATTATAATAAGTTATAATTAACACTTATTTATGAACCAGGTATTCAAAATCCAGGATACAATACTGTCGATGATAGGGTTGGTCTCGTATTTCACGGAAAATATAATCAGGGCCTTCGTGTTGAATGCAAACGGCTTTTACTACTCATTAGTAGCCGGGTGTATGGGATCGGTGGCCGGAATAGGAATTCGCACTCATTTCTCCAAAATTATTAAACCCAATGAATTGGGCAAGGTATTCTCGGCATTGGGGATAATGGACGCCATCGCACCCCTCATAGCTTCGGCTATTTTTTCGTCCATATTTAACGCCACGTTAGACACAATACCGGGACTAACACTACTGGTGGTGGCGCTCGTACTCATCATACCGTTTGTGGTTATGGTTTGGATTCACTTCTTCACGGTATTGCCCGACTCTATGCCTAATAACGAGATTAATGTTAATAATAGTAATTATGGCACAAATGAGTCCTCAAATGAACTACTATACAGTAGTGTGTTATACGAAATAGAGAGCTAATAGAAAATGCCGACAAATAGTAAGCAAATACTGGAGAAAAGAGTATTTTCGTAGAAAACACTCGATTTAACACAATATAAGAGTTACAAAACTAGAAAAACGATACATTCGTCGGTTTGGGTGTCGTTTCAAATATATTGAATGACTTATACTTATTAATAGTTGCAAATCCAAAACCAAATCTCAGATGTTTAGCACAAAAATTAGCTCTCATTCTGTAATATAAGCACTTTTGACACTCTCTTAACTCAACCAATGCTACCGAAACACAACTCGACTGTAAAACTCATTTATTTCAACAAATATTCCTAAAACTATGCTTAAAGTTATTAATAGTACGAAAGTTTTGTGATTAATATTTCCATAATTTGTATGGCAAATAATTCATAAGATTTGAGATTAAATCCCTAAATTTTAACCATTAATGTGTGCGACCACTCCTTTTCTATAAGTTATATAATTTGTATGCAGAATTAGTTATACATATATTGAATCAAATAAAAGATTTTTAAATAAATCGATTTTTCAATTTATGATTATTCCATGTTTTGTAGTTTAGATAAGCATTGTATGTGAAATGTAGTGACACTACATTAACAACATTTTTAACTAATGTGTTTAACTACTGATAGTAAAACATAAGAATCGATTTTTCAATTTATGATTATTCCATGTTTTGTAGTTTAGATAAGCATTGTATGTGAAATGTAGTGACACTACATTAACAACATTTTTAACTAATGTGTTTAACTACTGATAGTAAAACATAAGTTTATATGCAATTAATTTTATAATAATGTCTATGTGATTAATTTATTTAATAGATAATATTTGATTAAATTTAGATATTTTAACTTATTGTAATGGGTTTATGACTATTTATTTTAATTTGCCAGCACATTTTAAAATTTTTATTTATAATTTTAAATTCGTAAAATATTTTTTGTAATTACTGTATACATTATTTTGGTTTATTTATTATATCTTTTGGATACAATAATTTTGGATAAATATATCATTAAATGTCACAAATTTGAAATAAGATTCACTGTTATTTGGGTCTAAGAATCGTCTATCAAAATAATGTCTCTTTTAATTTAGTGAATAAACTAAAGCTGAATGCCTTTACATTACTTTTATTATGTTTTAATCGACCGAAAGGAGAGAGAGAGAGAGAGAGAGAGAGAGAGAGAATTATGGTGAAAAATGTTAGGAATAATAACGTTAGTCATCGCTCTTCTCATACAAAACAGTTTTAACAAAACTATCAAAAAGAAAGTTTCATATAATAAGTAACATTCTGTAGTAATACTGTTATAATAGTTTATATCACAAATAGTGATAATCATAAAAAATCTTTTGGCAGTACATTATTTTTGTAAAATAATAATTTTGTTATAAAAATATTAATTTCCTAAAAGTATATAGTAAAAGTACAAAGAGATTATTATTAAAATATATTTGCATTACTAAACTTAATTTACTTTCTCAATTTTTATACCTATATTTTCATGTATTAACTATAATATAGATTTAATTAGCTATCGATTTTAAGCTATTAAGTTATACGCTATTATTATATTATATTAAATCGGTTTACATTAATATCATAGTTACTATCATTAGTTAATTAAATCCAATTCAGACACAAATAATAATTTCCGTTTTGTTTACAAACAGTAATTATGTTTTGCTTCCATTGATTAGCCTTTTGTTTGATGCGATTACACGAAAATGTGGACACAATTTGACACAATTTCACTTCCAATTCACACAATCTGTTTGTCACACAACACACAAAATATCCTTTTGTTTTCTCGATAATTATGGTCTCAAATATTTATTTTATTTAAAATTCCATACTTTTAATGCAATAGCTTTATTCGAATTTATCATATGAATTTATTTTACCAATTTCCAGATACTTATTACAATTTGTATATTTCATATGTTTGTTCAATGTTATAGTCAATATAATTATATTAATTATTTTTAGTTTAGAATTTATATATTCACTTAAATATATTAAATATTTAAGATAATGATCATTTGGACTTTATCTTTACATAGGTTTGTTACAAAACAAAATGACTTTTATAGTAAAGTGCAAAAAAATTAATTTAAAAGACCAGATTCTGTCATTAATATTATATTGAAAACTATAAGAATAACATAGATTGTTTGGTATAGACTGTTGTCTATAACGATTGCCATTTAGAGTACATTTTATAAACAACACCAAACTTGAAGAAAAAGTTTAGTATTTAATGATTTGACAAATTTTCTTCCCTAACGATGAAAATATAGTTTCCGTAAAAATAATTGATAGCATAGAGAAAGAGATAGATTGAGGTCTTATTGTTGAAAAATGATTGATTACTTCACAATTGATATCAAATGAAATTTTGAATGAATGGACTTAATCTACAGTATATGTGAATAAAATGAACCAAAAGTCTGAATATAATAGAGAACGAGGAAAATGTTTGAAACACTTCTTATAGTTTTTTTGACTCACATTTTTGGGCTACAATTGTGTGGTATTTGTGGAAAAAATTTTGTTTTGCAATTAATTACTCAATAATGCATCGAAGAGTGAAAATGAATTGCTTTGAGTGTGAAAAGTGAAAAGAGTTATCTTGAACACAGCTCTGCAAACAATTATTAAGAGTTTCTCATCTAATATACTGTAATACAAAGTGTCAAATATATGGCGTAAGGCTTGCCATGTAATTGAGTGAAGAACATGACATCCCTTCCACTCTCCAGCTCTCTCTCTCTCTCTCTCTCTCTCCATCCCATTGTCTCATCGTTTGTGTCACATCTCTCACAAAACGTATCACCAAATGATTCATTATTATTCACTTCACATCCACACCACATAACTCATAGTCATTGGTCTCCAGCAACACATAACACACAATCATTTTTTACTCTTATTTTGTTAATCTGTTGGCAGACATTTGTTAATTAACTTCTCCTCCCAATCCTCCCAAACCCTAAAACTCACTTCAATTCACTCATAAACCCTATCCTAACCTCTCTTTTAACGCATCGCTCATTCATTTAGCAATTGATTCATTTGAGCCAATATTTTGCAAACCATTGCTAAGACAACTCGTTTAGACTTCACTCAAATTGACTACAAATGCACTTAATTTTTGATGAGAAGCAGCCGTTTTTGTTACATAAGTGCTATTATATGTCACCAATCGATACACACGTCTAATCCCAAACTTCATATTCATTACCCGATTCCCCAAAAACATTGATCTCATAATGGGGTTTATATTTATATTTTAGAGCACTGTATGACTAATATTAATAATACTGTACTATAAAGCCAGTCCATAATGATTGTCACTGTGTTGACTACATTAAATACCCAAATATCATATCATTTATTATACAAAACTGTGAAATGTAAAATATTAATATCGTCTGATTAATATTTGTTTGTGTGCATCATGAAAAATCAAATAACAAATTTACCTGGGCAATGTTCCATTCATTATGCCCTATTCAATTTCTTACTCGTTAGTGTACTGTGTTTTGGGTTTTATGGACTGGCCTTATATTACCCTATATTATGTTTAATTGCAAACTGGAGTTGACATTCATTCTAATGCATTAAAATCATACAAAAAACACGACTAAAAGACAACATTAATTAAGAAAAATATACATTAATTTAATTGATGTTAGAGCCATGGATTTGAATGTATTTTCAGTGCAGAACATGATTTGTGTTTTTGATATTTATTAGTTATGACACGAAATATATTTTGCAAAACATAACAAATTAAATTCTTATTTTTGGTACAATTTTTCAAATTAATTTATGTTCATGTTGGGGTTTATAAAACACAGTACACATAATAAGGCATTTAAACATGGAGTGAGTTTATATATTTTGAAATAATAAACTTACAATAATTCGTGTGTATTTGGTCTCAAACCTAAGTCCTAATGTTGGATACAATATATGAAATATTTAATTATTGATGTTATTCTCTATCCTATATTATTCATTGAGTACTATTCTATGCATTCATAGTCTGTCTAAATTTGTTAAGCCCTGAGCCTTAGAGCTCCGGTATATTAATACAATATATGAAATATTTAATTATTGATGTTATTCTCTATCCTATATTATTCATTGAGTACTATTCTATGCATTCATAGTCTGTCTAAATTTGTTAAGCCCTGAGCCTTAGAGCTCCGGTATATTGAGCCCATAGCCATCATTAGTTTTAATATATCTTAATCCTTATATATTATTAAATATGAATCATAATCATTGCATTCATTCAGAATAAGACAACAACAGAATATTCTATATTTATTTTTATTGCAAAACAAAAAACATAACATTTTGGTAAAGTTATTGCATTTTGTACAGTAGCTGTAGTTTTTCAATGTTTGCAATAAATAACTGAATGAAAAATATCTATTATTTATTGTCTAAAATTAAGTTTCTTTGTCGAGAGTTTAGACAAAAACAGTTGAGTTGACTTGACTTCCAAAACATATTTTTCTCCGAAGAGAAATATTTCAAAAACAGAAATAACTCTAAAATATTTGTTGAAGTTTTGTGAAAATAAATTTTTTAAGTAAAACTTTTCTCAGACACCAAATTCTATGAGAGAAAAACATATCGAAACTCATCACAAGAAACTATATTTATATATAATATATATATTATTAATACTCGTCAGCAAATTCTTTGCACTAATTTTTAGCTATTTTTCACTTGTTTTAAGTCAAGCAATCAGTTTTGATGCGAAAACACTTCTCTATAGACTATAGTGTATATGAAAAGGGAGCAAAAAATCATAGAAATGACACTTTATTCAGTTGATTGACTTTATTATGACTGAGACTTCTATCTCTTGCCACTCATGGAAAGGCAGTTTTGGGTCCAAAATAATGTAATTTGTTTCAGACTATAGAAGTGGAAAATAGAAAAATATTACGGAATCTCTGAGTGATTGAACCCATTTTATAACACAAAATATATTTATATAAGACTCACTTATATATAAGACTTATATATTTATTTCAGATCTTAAGATTAGAATAAGAGGCAAGACTTTAGTGTCTCTAATATTATGGTATTACTGACTCGCGAGTAGTATTTCTGAGATTATTATTTAGCTAATAATTTGTAATCTATACTAAAGTACAGATATATACAGATCTTTCTAAAACCTTTATTTGTATTAAATTTTGATCGCATATATTTCCAAACCGTCGACTTTAATCATGTGTTCATGTGTTGTGTATTTATGCCACAAATCTCTCCAAAAACTTCTCATTCTCTCACTCTCTCCATCATAGGTCCACACAATGCAAACGCTTTCATAATGTAATACATTAAACAGTCTTTTATCAAAAATCATTATATTTTACTTTTGAAACGATGTTTTAAGCAAAGACTCTTCACTGCATTATTAAAGTATTCACAATATGCCTTCCTATATAAGACCACCAAATTTTGTCAAAGTAGACATACTCTATCCTAATAGTATTAGACAAACCTACCGCACAATACTGCATAAAGTATGCAAAAGTTACTTTGAATTTGGTTTCATATGAATATAGTATTCGTTTCTTATTTATGAGATAAAAGCATAATTATATTTATGTATAAGTTATAATGTATAGTCTAAATATTTACTAGTATTTATTTATTTATTATAGAGATAGTTGTCAACAAAAATAAAATTCAACAAAAATTATAGCTTTAATTCAAGAATTTATTTGGCAATTACACAGACTTTCATAGTCTTAATTTATTTCATTTTTCACATTTCACATCTAATTTTTTACTTTTTCAGCCAATTCTCGGAACATTTTTACAAATCATGAAATTCAAAAACAGCTATTTTGAATGTTTTATATCATTAAAATAGAAATGCAAGAGATTTTTATTCTCAAAAGTTGTGTGCATTTTATAATCGCTTAGGAATTGCAGCCAAAACTCGTGTGTCTATAGGAATTGAGATCACTTTATGTGTTAAACAGATTTGTGACAATTTTCTGCTTAAAACTACAAAAAGTTTTAAAAATAAAATTTATGTTTAACTTATATTTCACAATAAACATTATTAATTATTGTATAAAAATGACTTAAAGGAATGTTTGAAAATATGATCAAATATATGAATTTATTTCATATTTTACAGACTCAATGACTGCATATTTAAATGCCACTAAAAATTGTCTTTTTATTTTCCATTCACTCATTTATGATTGATTGCAAACACAATCTTAGTTTTGATTCATAATATTTTATGATAAAAATATTTCATTTCATTCCTTTCCATCACATTTTCATTTGAACTCACAATTTAATTAAAATACATTTTGTTTGAAATTTTATATCAAAAACTATTTGATGCATTATATGATAGCTAATTATAATATATTTACTAATAAAATGAATTTCGTAATTTAATTAATGCAAACTTGTGTTTAATTTAATAATTAATTTCTGATATAAATTACTAGCCGTGGAAACTTTGTTATAAATTTATTTTTATTATTCTACATAAAGATAAGAGAAATACTGTACAAATAAATTGCTTAATTTGATACCAAAAATAATTCACTATATTTTAGGATATAATTACTTTGACATCTATGACACCATAAAATTATTTACTAAATATTAAGCCTATTTCTACCAATATTCATTTTAATTACTTTTAAATTCCATTACTTTATTTTGTTTTTGCCTGAGCAAAGTTCCTAAATCTTATAACTGAATTAGAATTTAAATTAAAAATTATAATATTTGTCTAGAAATTTAAATTAAAATTTATATTCCAAGATCAACTAAAAGTAAGATAAAATTTTAATTAAAATTTTAATCCTAAATGAAACACATAATTGAATTTTGTTAATAATTAATATTTTAAAAAGTTCATTATAATACTATGGAAGTTTAGCCTTTATTGGAAAATAGATACTTTATTATGATATTGTTTAATATAAAATACGAATTAATTACACAATTAATGGCTTAATATAAAGTATTTTGAGAGCACTTATTATTTGACGGAGAAATGTTTTAACGCATCAATACTTTTCGATAATAATATATTAGTTGCTCTCAAAAGTTGTTCACTTGAATTGGTTTGACTTAAACTGAAGACATTGAGTGCACAGTAGTGTAGTGCCAGTGATAGAGGGCTATAGGACTGGAGACATAATTAATTTTGTCGCCGAATTGATCGCTACCACAGCATCAAAATGAGTGCAACGGAAGCCCAATAGCTTGTAATCAATTGAAAAGCCATCTGAGAAAGTGTACCTAATATTACCGATATTATTGATTATCTACTACAGCATCATATTTGGCAAACTCTTAAACTCGAGACTAATTCATATCTAATGTTAACTTCAATATTAGCCAAAACATTTCGGTTCAGTTATAACTTTAATTGTTTTTCATATTTTATGAAACTTTTATTAATCAAATTACTACTTGTGAATAGGCATTAGAGCATTATAATTTGTAACAAACTATACAATTTGTTTTACTAAAATAATTTCTAAATTAAAACATGCAATACTGTAGTACTGTATGCTTTAGTTGAGTTAATATATTTTGCATATCACAAATATTTGAGTGAAATGCGTTAAAAATATATCATAGAATTTATTTATTAAATTGTAATTTATATTTAATTAAAGTAGCACACTTTCTACTGTAACTAATACGAGACCGGTAACCATAGGTTTGTTTCAATATTAAGTTAACATGCTACCTAACAGATACAGTATTCTGAATTTCAATATTAACTTTAGATTTTTTTATTAATTTATAATTATCATTAAATTATCAGATAATTTCACATTTTAATTTATTTTAATAATATTTTATTTACAAATTAGAGAATTTTACAAATAATTTAACATAGAGATATTAATATAAAAATATCTTTTATATAATATATAAATGACAATATTTGATTTCAAACTTTCATTATAAGTTATATGAATGAATGAATAATCGATAATAAAGAAAAAACAAATTTACTTAAAATGACATTTTCATTTAAACAAAAATCGTTTTATTATAAATAATAAAATATAAAAACATATGTTATATAATATAAGAATTAATTCCAAACAAGAAATTTAATTACATATCGACTGAACTTTTTTGCGGCATTTCTTAGAAATTTCTTTTTTAATATATTCTTATATTTGATGAGTGACTGTATATTAAGGATTGAATTTAAATATTTGTTGAATAGGTTTCGTCTTTCGGTTCACGTAATTCTCTCTCATCTGATGATTATATTGAAAGCAAAAGGTGTTCACAATATTATAATATATTTTTTAATAAAAGTCTTAGAAATGACGACAAAAAATGAAGCCATTTATGCCACTTATGACAAAGTTATACCACTTTTGGCGCTTTTGGTTAAAAAGTTTCTCATATTATTAAAAAAGAGCTGCCGTTCCTCCGCAACATCTCTGAGCTCATGATTCAAATAAAAAACATATAATATATATAACAGTCGAGTGAATAAAGAAGTCGACATTCAGTCAGAATAGATCGTCAATCAGAGGCATAGGAGTGTAGTATAACTGAAATATATTTTGTGTGTCTCTACTCAACAAAAAAGAGATCATTTGATGGACTCATTGTGAATAAGAGACGGCAAAAGGGCTTTACTTTCCAATTGATCGCTCATTCAATGCAAATATAATCTGACGGCAAAAAACGCGTTAAACTGTTTATCAGTCGATGAATTGGGACTCAAAATATATATCTCAGAATATATTGAGTAAATGAGCGCCGACTGCAATATGTGTGGTGCGGCTGTGCCCTACCGTTCCCATTCATTGCTGTTCCCAACTTATGCTAAACTCTTTAACAAATAGTGCCAAATATTGGAATATATTTGTTGTTTTTGCCTAACCTTTGGGGCAAAACAAATAAATTTTCAACAATCATTGCGTCAATAATGCACTTGTGATTTATGATTCACAAACTCCAGGAGCTATGCGAAAACGGCACAACAGCCTTCTCCGTTCGCATCCTCCACGACATGCCGGCGCTAAACACTCACTCTTACTCTCTATTGTAATAGTTGTCTCACTTTTTTATGATAATTCAAAAACGGTGTCGTTTTTTCTTCATTCGTTTGCAGATATAAATTGATATAAATGTTATGCAACACAACATTAGGAGACCGGCGGCGCCCATCACCAGCAGTAGTGTCGACTCATTCATGAGGACACTCCACAGTTTGTGTCGTTTGCACAGCGCTTCATCTTCATCTTCGCTGACACGACCACCTGATCCTATCACTGGACAGTTGGCCACTCCATTGCACACCTATTTTCAAAACAGATACCGGAGTTCATTACTTATACTTGTAGTATATTATTATAAATATATTTTCATCTGAAATAAAATATGATTTCTCTTTTTTAACTTTTATTATCGTGTTTTAGCACATGTTATGCTCTCATAAGTTATATATCAAGCGATAGCATAGCCTTTAACATCATTTATTAGATTATAAAAAGTTTTGACAATTTTTTGTGAGCTATACTACAGAAACATATTTTTCTCGCTATAAAAATACGTCAAATCTCTAAAGCAAACGCTTATCGATAGGAAAAACTTTAAAAAATAATAATTGAATTAATGGGAGAAAATATTTTGGTTGCGTTTGGGGCGCCGGCAGTCAATACATTGAATACATACCAGTTCTTGTTTAAGACACGCCGGAGGATTAGTGCACAAGAATTCACAGTTTCGACCCATTGGTACCAATTGCTCGGCTGAGGTGATGGGGAATAGGAGCTTGAGTTGAGTGTATTTGAATAATAGGAAACTCCTGTTAGCCGGCGCTCTACTCATGTAATATATAGTGATTACAGAACTTGAATAAGTATTTGGAGAAACACTTTGGTGTTGAAGAGATATGTCTTCGCTCTTAATTATGATATCCCTTCGATAGAAGTTTTGATTTTGTTTTGTTTGCTTTTCATGTAATGATGCGGCGGTTGTGGAGTGGAGTGGAGGGCAGACCTGTATGTCTCTTAACGTTAATGAGTCTGTGGAGCAGTTTATATGCTCTCCAATACGGAATGTGATGTCTAATTGAGGAAAGAGAGGTAGTTTCCACATACAAAACACCGGATCGTTTTGGGCCTCATATGACAAACTATTAATCGATTCTTTCAAATATGAAGATTTAATTAATTTATTGTCAGAATTCAGTTCCGAATTAAATGGGAACTCAAGAAAACCCTGGAGTCGAGGCGTTAGGATCTCATTAGGACCACAACGAGTGTCACTAAAAAATCGATAAATAACCTAAAAATAGAAATTTCAAACCATATTTACTACAAATTACATCAAATAGGGGTTCGCTATAATAAATGAAGTCTCTCTCTCTCTCTCTCTCCCTCTCTCTCTGCATAAAAAATGTCAAACCATAAGAAACTTTTTTAGTTTAATATTATATTTCATAATTTATAACATATTTCACTAGCTATATTAGTTTGTATAGTAAGATATTAATTTAATAAATATATTTTGTCATTATTTTTATTTATTTCACTTTATTTGAAAGCAAACAATTAAATAGAATTTTGAACAAAAAAAGGATAAATAGAAAGCTTTAAAGAAGAGCTAACTTTAAGCCAATATTTGCTGAAAGTTTTATAATATATTGTTTGAGATTGTATTGTATTGTATGATAAATAGAAGAATAGCCAAAACAAACCGATTCTCATATCATATCTAATATATAGTATTGTATTAAATGAAAGCATTGAATGAATGTTTGGGACATAACTCACATGAATGGGGGAGAAGTAATGTGTGAGATGTTGTGCTCTCCATTCGGCCGGTAATTGTAATGATATAATCATTTGCGCTCCAATTGACACCACATATGATGTGTCCGCACTCGACGTGGGCGCACAATAGCACAGGGGCTCCGATGGGTTGGCATGTCTTCTATCAATATTACGGTAGATTACGATCGTTGGCGAAGAAATGCATTGCTTACAGTTAGTGGCCATAAACGGCATAAGCATCGATACATTAACCCTTCCGTGTTGTAGGGATGAGGCATCAAATGATGCGTTGCATACAATGCCTGTGCTCTCGCTTCTGTTGAAGTCATCGTAATTCCAAACGACAGATCCCGATGTCATGGAGTCAGGAGTTATGTGTTTTGAGCACATCTTTGACAAGTCGTTCACATCTGAGTCCGACTGTCGGTGAATGAGTTTCACCTCAAAGACATAGTTCAGAGACGAGCCGTCGAAAGAGCCCACGAGTGACGAGAACTGTACGGTCAGTGCGGGTCCGCTACTCATGTAACTCGTCCTCACATTTCCGCTCTTTATATCACATTTCGTGTAAAACCACAAAAAAATATTAATAATAATTTGGATCAAATTTCATATTAAAAGACTAAACGAAAACAAGATTTAGAAAAATGAAAACACTTTTAGGAAACTAAATGTTTGAGTAAATGAAAAAAGTAATAAAAACAAGAGAGCGTTGTGTAAACGGATCCAATCAATGGCTTACTTGTGGTTTATTCATATCACAGAGTCGTGTGATTAGGGCTGACATGTCGGCGTCGTTGGCATCGAATATACGAAGGCTTTCCTGACATAAAGTGGTTCTCTCGACACGAAATGATATGAATTCCAAAGAAATTAACGCTTTTGTGTCTTTGGCCCTAAACTTGTACAGACATGTAGTGTTGGACGGATACCACGAGCGTATCGGTGCAAATGAATTGCCAACATTACTGTCCACAGTTAGCTCCCTTTCTATGACACAACTCCCATTCAATAGCTATTTAAAAGAGAGTTGTTCATCAAGATAGAAAAACATTATTAGACGTTAATTTGCCATTAAATTCCTAACAGATATAATTAATAGTTTTTTTCTGTAAAAGCAAAGTATCAAAGGAGTCTTTTCATTGAATATTAAAATATTCATTCGTTTAGTCTTTTTATATTCATTTTGGTTCAGTTTTTTCACATAAAGAATTTGAACTCAAATAATGATATTATTGTTCACATAGAATATCATTCGATATACAAAAGCATTGAGTGATTGACGAGAACTCAGTCTAACATTAAGTTTGCATTTATAACATCTGTTTCTGAGATTTGATACAAAACTTATAAAAATAAATTATAAGAAGCGGATTCTTATGGGTCTCCCCTTAAATCTATATAACTGTGAGCGCTATTAGTTGGATAGTGTAGTGAATAGTGTTCACTATAGCCGGGCACACGAATAGACATTATTTATTGAGAATCGTTGAACAATATCACAGAAGCTCTGAGTTTCTTATATTAAAGACAACTCAAACACAGTTTGATATATAGTTAGGAAATACTATTAGAAACGCAAAGCTTATGCTTATACAGTATCCAATGCTTAGTCTTACCATATAATAGTATACTGTACTGTAAAGTGAAGCACAGAATATTGCAAACAGAATATAATATAAAACTCTTTTATCGTTTACAATAGCATAATGTAATATAACTTAATTATAATTAAGATTGCAATTTATTTGTAAATGTAGGCATAATATGAACACATTATTTAATGCATTCATCAACAGTACAATTGAATGCATTTTTACTATTATATGAAGTCATTTGTCTAATTGCTTATATTTAAAGTATAAATTAAAATAAGTGATCATTTGTTGCGAAGTTGTCATGAATTTTATGAATAGAGAAAATATTTGCTTTTCTATTCAATTGAATGGTAAAAGTTTTTACAAGAATTTATATTCTTAGGAAAGAATTGAAAAGATTTTTGACTCAAGTATTAAAGGCTTTGCAGGCTTTATATACAGTAAGACATTGTGTGGAAGGCATACCTGTATCGGTACATGAGTTGCAGTATCTATAATGGCATCGGCTTTGAAATGAAATCCAGTCGAGAGCAGGGGCCCGGCCGGGGATGTAATGAATTCCACTAACATATTACTTGTTGACGATATTATACTAGATTTGATACGTCCTCTAAAAATAGAGTAATGTTTTAAGAGTTTGAGTAATAAAAGTGAAAAAGCGATTAGAGTTAGGAGTTTGTAGTCTATCACTAAAAACACTAACACTAACTTAAATGAGACTAATATTGAGACATAAAATGATGGAAAAGTGAAGCCAATAAAGCATTGAAGCAAATGATAGGCACTCTATTGAATAGTTTGATTTAATTTGAGTCTTACTTTCCGCACAGCGTTGCGATGATAGGCGCGCTCTCATCGACGCCGTCATAAATCCGCACGAAATCAAAGGGACAGTCGTTTAATTTGGTGCTTACGGGACGTGGAAAACACATTAACAGGTTATCGCACGCCTGTCCGTCCACATCAAACGCACTCAACTCTAAGCCAACCAAACTGTGTCTGGCGTTGAGGTGGTATCTGAACAACAGATACTTATATTTAATATATTTATAACTATTTTAGGAAAAAAGCTCTTTAATGTAACCAACAAATACATAAAAGTAATCTGAAAAACATGTATTTATTTCTATATATGATCTGATTATACTGTGTGTTATATATAGAAATATTAGGGATGGAGGGGACGGTAGAGAAGTGAGGAAATAAGGGAAGACTTTAATGGACTCTAATATCCGAAAGTATAGACAAAAATGACAGTAAATAATATAACAAGAAAAATGTTTTGCAAAAAACGTCTTCAATCTTATAAGACTTGAGTTTCTCTAATATTTTCATATAAAAGCCATACAAACCTGCAGCGAAGGTTCCGACCATAGATTCCCGGATAACCTTTAATAACAAATAATATTATTAATGGCAACACTTCTTCAGGAAAACACAATCATTTATATAACTTTTGTCAAACGGCTAACGTTTTTATAAAAGTAATGTTGAGTAACAGGAGTCTTTTAAATTGTTTCTAGCGACTGATTAGATAAAAAGCTTTTTATATTGAATTTTGAGTTAATTTGGATATATTTCAATGGATTGGGAATAACAGCGTTTAACTCGATCTTTCAGTCAACTCTCAAATGAGATGAAAAGCTTTTAAAAGTGTTTTGTCATTCATTTATTTATTTTAAACAAAATGCTAATAAAATGTATAAAAGTCTAGAAAATGAAATTTATTCCGAAATACATTTTATACATAATGTATGGACTGTATTGACGAACCGGGAGATTGGATGGTACAGCGGGGTCCGGGCGAGCAATCAGGATATGTCTTCTCACAATAGGTTCCAGCGATAGGAACTCCACGTCTGTGAGGGTAGAGCTGATGAAACTGTCCGTAACGGCTATTAACTGAGTTCTGTTGCTCGACATTAGCATCGAATTGAATATAGCTATCCATCTGATAGTCCTCCACATGAAACACAACCTTCACGTACGGCGTCTCCGAAATGTATGTCTTCGGCGTATCGATCTCTCCGCAGTAGTAACCTATGAGTCCCACAATCACGCCATACATACACCACCACCGCATCATCGACATCAACATCACATGCAAAATGCAAATATAATAAATAACACTTATTAGCATATATTTGAATAGACTTTGATTTGAAATACAATACTTTTAAAACATTATAAAAGGCAATTCTAGTCTTTCGGATACTTTCTTAACACTGTATATATTGTACTGTATAAGAGAGTAACAGTGCTCTGTATTGGGAAACATGACTCTAACCGGAATGATCTTTATTTGAATAATTGGATTCTCGATATCCATCGACGATCTGCACGTATCCTCCGATGCACTTCTGTCTGTCATCGCTGGGTTCGCCTACTTTGAGTCGAGTGAACCGCACGAACACAACCCAGTCGTCCCTTTGAGGCCGAATGCGAATACGATATGTGCAGTGCATAGGCTTTCCTCTATTGGCATCAGTAACCGGTGGGCCCGACACTGTCTGGTATATCTCCACCGTTCGGTTACATCGATCCAAATCTGATGAAACTATTTAAATATTAAACGCATTTTTGAGTGAAAAGTGATTTATTATTTGTCTGAATGTCACTTCAATAGACATTAGATAACATCATTGAAACCCTTTTTGTTAATTTCATTTCTTACCGCTCGTGTCACATGAGACCAAACTTTTTGATATTACATTCAACGCAATGACAATGGAGAGCAAAAGCACAAGAAATTCATTTTTATTAGCTTTTAAAAAGCTCAAAATAATGTGTTTTCTCGAAGACATTATTCACATTTTATACAAAAAACTTTTAAATAATAAATCGCTTTTGATTTGAACGAAAACTTTCTATAAATAGGTTTCGGCATATATTGTAAATAAAATCTATATACTGTTGTACGGATTGTACGGATGAGATGCTGTGAGGATTGGCAAACAAAACATGTGAGCCATAGAGGAGTGTGTGTGAGCTCTGACTTTCCTCAATGAAGGCTAGCATCGCATTGAGAAGAGATGCTAAACATTGCCAGCGTTTGGAGTGAAGCAAAAAATCAATGAAAAGCACACTTTTGCGCCCATAAAGTGGAGATATCTTCACATACAGTATAATCCGTTAAAATTTGTTAGTCCTTTGAATATGGTTTTTATTTCAATTTTTCAACTCTTATATGCTATTATAATAAATTCATTTAATTATATTTTCACTTTTATAAGAATTTAATATTTAAATTTTTTATACAACAAATTCTTATTTCTAAATACTTTAACATTTCATGGCTTACACTATTGTCTTCCTGTTTGAAAAGGCACTGATAGTAACCCACAAACTGCTGGAACTGTTCAGTGATATCTATTCTACTCATTTAATAGACAATGAATGTGACTTATGAATTACATACATTTTAGCACATTTTCAAAATATCTTAGACCTAATTTTTTTGTATAATTTTTGTGTACAATATCTAAATACAGTATAAAATAATTAAATATTATTTTTATAAACATATAAATAACAATGAATTTAATGAATTAAACGAAATATGAGTGAGAATTCATGTGATCTGATTGTATGGACACAACTACAAACCACGGATGAGATAATTGCCATCAACTGAGATGTCGGGCGAGTCTGCGGCCAATGCGACCAAAGATGACGAGACACTACCTCTGGGGGTGTTTCTGGTGAAGAGTGACAGCAAAGAGGAGAAACTGCTCTTCAGGTATCCGTACGCTATCGATGATACCAACCGACCATTGATTCAGACAAACAAACCCAACAAATACGCCATTATTATCACCGAAGACACCTTCAACAGCGATGAGACCACTTCGCTGGACAAACCGATCAACAAGACGTCTTCAATGCTGTCCTATTCAGACCTAACGTCCTCGATATCTAACCAATCGGTGAACACGACCACAAACGAGACAATCGCTAAAGTGATCGGAATTACCGACAATTCGTTCTCCAATTTGTTTGCCGTGAATATCAAACTCTGTGGTCAGAAGTTTGAGCTGAAGCTCAATGACATCCGATTCGTGGGACACCCGATGGTTCTGACGTTCGGGCAGAAGGAGTTACTGATCTTCAATGTGGTGTTCGCTCTGAAGGCCAACGCCAGTCACGATGTGGTCAACTGTTACCACGAGTTGAGCCAAAAGATTGCCATCGGTTTGCACTTCGAGGAGAACCGATGCGGGTATCTGTCGGCGGAGACCAAACTGATGGTCGCTCTTCACGACGAGGTGACCGCCATGACTGAGGACACGATGCACGACGAGAGCCCCTATAAACTCATTTTAGGCAAATCCAGGTTAGCTAAGGATCTCAAGAAGGTCTACGAGAGCCTGTCGTCCACCGGTTTGGTGAGAGTGCGGCTCAACCGCTGGATTGAAGTGAGCTTTTGTTTGCCGCAGAAAGTCCATCGACTGGTCCTCAAGAACCACTCGAAGGTGCCGTCGATTACACTGCAAAACATCCACAACTGTCTGCAGGCCTTACGTCCATACCATGCGATCCTACTTCTGGTCGACACTCAAGAGCTGTTGGATTCGTTACCACAGGACGCGTCGCCCGCTTTCATACGAATCGTGAGGTTCGCGAATCCCATCAAAAATCTGGTGGAGCTGTCGGCCGACGCAGACATTACACTGACTCAAGTGTTTCATATTGTGTCACAACTGGTCTATTGGGCCAAAGCGACAATCATTTACCCGTTATGTGAGCACAACGTCTATATCATCCACCCGTTGGCGCCAACCAGTGTTGACTCGCCTTTAGTCGAACAGTTCGAAGAGAAGTTCCCCGGAAGTGATAATCTTCTCAAGTATTTGTCCAAATTCTCGTTAAGTATGTCTTTGAGTCAATTACGGAATCCAATGGATCCTCATTTTCAACAGGTTCTTCAGGTATCACACGATTCACTCGAGTTTATAATTAACTCATAAATAATTAACTTTTCATTTGTTTTGAATTGAAGGTACAGATCGTGGTGTGGCTGTTGAAGAACCGGCTGCTTCTGGAGTTGCATACATACGTCTATTTGGTTCCCCTCTCACAGTCGGCTCCTTATATAACTCAACGCATCTCTCAGTCACAGTCAGACCGTCCCAACAGCTCTCTAACAATAACAGATGTGGACGTAATCGAGTTCAGCACCGGTAGCTCTTTTCCCAGCGAAGACTCATTGGCCACCAGCCCTCCCAATGCTACAAGTCTTCAGCACTCATCCAAGAGTACGTCTGAAGACGACTTGTCATCGCCGAAGTTCTCGGCGTCAATAGTGGAGGACTCGGGCAGTGCTTTGCTTAGGGATATCGGACTCTCGCAGAATGAGATCGAATCCATTCTTCGAGTGCCCGCCGCCAAGAACATCGAAGATCTCAAACTGTTTGCCAGATTGTGTCCATATTTTAATGGTAGACATCATTTGGAAGACATTATGTATAACGAGAACGTAAGACGCGGACAGTTGTTGGCATTGATTGACAAGTTTCGAGACGTCCTCTTCACGTGTCAGTACGAAGATGTCTCCGTCTCCGTCAACACAGGTATGTTAGTCTAGTGTACTTAAGAGTGAGTATAAAGCAAATTAAGTAATTTAAGTAACAATAAATATACAAATATTTTTATTATAAATTAATAAAATATGACATAAATCTATAACATTACAAAAAAAATAGGTCTAAGATATTTTGAAAATATGCTAAAAATTATGTTTTGCTTAACGTAATCACAATTAATAAGCGCACAAATATTAAAAGTGCAATCTTGAATGAGCATAATTCATCAGTCATATTCATTGTCTATTAAATGAGTAGAATAGATATCACTGAACAGTTCCAGCAGTTTGTGGGTTACTTTCAGTGCCTTTTCAAACAGGAAGACAATAGTGTAAGCCATGAAATGTTAAAGTATTTAGAAATAAGAATTTTTTGTATAAAAAATTAAAATATTAAATTCTTATAAAAGTGAAAATATAATTAAATGAATTTATTATAATAGCATATAAGAGTTGGAAAATTGAAATAAAAACCATATTCAAAGGACTAACAAATTTTAACGGATTATACTGTATGTGGAGATATCTCCACTTTATGGGCGCAAAAGTGTGCTTTTCATTGATTTTTTGCTTCACTCCAAACGCTGGCAATGTTTAGCATCTCTTCTCAATGCGATGCTGGCCTTCATTGAGGAAAGTCAGAGCTCACACACACTCCTCTATGGCTCACATGTTTTGTTTGCCAATCCTCACAGCATCTCATCCGTACAATCCGTACAACAGTATATAGATTTTATTTACAATATAT
>CAJPVJ010000629.1:0-22135 GCA_905397405.1 Oppiella nova
GTAGTGGACAAAGGGTTACACAAAACACATTAAAGTCTGTACACTATTAGAGCCGTGACTTCAATATATTAATGCAATGATGGATAGCATAGGATTTATGTGTGATTATAACGCATACATACATACAGTATACGGTCAAATTACAGCATATTTTTCATGTTTCATATTTTAGGAGTTAATTATACCAAAAGCAATACTACCGGTGCGCTTACGTTTGAGTGAAAAAGGACAGGTATTTTTCGCTCACAGTTTGACTGTCATTGTGACTGTCAGTTAGACTACAAGCGATTTTTTTGCGTATGTATTTGTCGAGTAAATGAAATACTGATTACGATTATGATTATTAGGTTTATGTTTAGAGCCTATGATTAGAGTCCGTTAGACATGAAAGAGTTGACATACCATTAAGATTAACACACTATTAGCTCCACTCGAAAAGTATATATCAATGAATGGTATATCGAAGGCTCGTTAAAATCTGTACTTAATTATAGCGTTTGGCTTATAACTTGTATTCAAATATGAATGCATACCAAATGCCAATGAATGCTGTGAGAGATGTAGTGAAAAGTGAAATCACTATTTCTATTAACAATTAAATGTGATTTTGTTGCTTAAGAAATATGTAGTGTTTCTCTCGTCGGAGACATAAACTCTATTTATTGTGTTTTTACATGCGATCCATAGTTAAGGGAGAGTCGACTGTTCACTCCATTCCCTGCCTGTCATTATGAGCCATATATTATATAATTGAAGTTTTTTCCCACATTTAGTATAACTATTATTGATTTTATATACCTTTATAGCCCAGACATAAATATACTTCACTGTTGATATACCCAAAGGTAAAAAAGTTTAAAATAAACTTTTAAAAACTTTTTTGTAACAAAAACAAATCTTTGTTTGCTTTTCATTACTTTCAATATCACATGAATCCCAATATTCAATATGAAGTGCACCCGAAAAAGTCCATAAATTATCAGGTTTTTAATTATTATTTATAGATAAGTTTGTGTCATTAGTTTATTTCATTAGTTGTTTTTGTGTGCAGTTATTAACTATAATTAGTGTTATAAAAACAGTGCTCACTATTCGTGAGGATTTTAAATTCAATAAATCAAAGCCCGACTTACGGCAAGACTTTATTTAGTATTTCGTATAAAAGTTAATTGATTTGGAAAAGTGTTGCACACAAGTTTTTAATGCACGTAAATATTCAATACTTTTATCAGATTTATGAGTTGGCATTATTTTTCTAATAAATACATTAAATATTCACTGTAAAAATGGTATTGTTAGAAATGGGAATTGTTTGAAAACTTAATTTTAGTGAAAATTTCAAAAAATTAAACACTTTTCAATAATGAATTAAATTTTTAATAATTTTAGAACATTTTACCAAAAATATTCAACAATATTAAAATTTTCTCGGTATTAGAAAATTTTAAAAATTTTAAACTCTAGTTATAGTGTATTATTGTTATAGTGTTTTATACAAGGAAGAAAGTCGAGTCATACCTTACAAATACATACCTGAGCTCAGGTATACTCGTATGAGAGAGAGAGAGAGAGAGAGAGAGAGAGAGAGAGTCGTAAACCACGGAAATAATAAAGTAATCATTCACTCAAAAGTCATACACTTTATAGATAGTGAACTTATAAAATGCATAACAAATTCTTCTGGTTCAGATTTATAATTGTCTTAATATATAGTGACTTAAAAATAGAAATACCTGTATAGAGTTGTATAAGCATTTAATTTATGTGTATTTTTCTAATGGAAACAAAAAATATTATACATTTTTGTATTTTGTTTTCCATCTCTTGTCATTAAACACAAAACGGTTGATAATTATATTAATAGCGGAGATAAGTTCACTATATATTTATGACTTTCATATTCTGCCGTTAATCCGGTATTAGTGTTGATATTTTGTGGGAAAAATTGCGATGAAATTAATGGTCGACTGTATTACCAATAAATGGTAAGAATATTTTGATAATTATAAATAAAAACTTCTATTTTAGGACTGGATATCAAAACAGCAACAAAACTGAATTAAAAGTGATTTCAAAAATAAGACATTTTTGATACCCATTTGTAAAGATTACTCGTATTAAAGTGCATAAAAATATTAGTCCTTTTAATTTGTTTTGCGGACTTTTAAATCCGTTACCATTTCGAGAGAGCCTTTCGCGCAAACAAAACGAAAAATTTGAATATAAAAGATGAAAAACATAATATATTTTTGCGAAACCAATTAACTCGGCACACAAGACATGAATACCACCTCAAGAGATGGGCCGCCAAAACATTCCGATGCCATTGAAAACAGCAACAAAAATACGGTAACTAACTATTGATAGCATAGTTTTCCGTAGAAATTAGCAACACATACCGTAATTCACGATCAGGTGTATGTGCTTGTTTGTGGTGAGCATAAAATATATTACATTGAAATTGTTATTTTTTAAATCGCTATTCTTACAATTTACACAACAATACGGTTTATACTAGAAATTTTTAAATTAATTTATGTATAAATAAATTTCGCGAAATTAATGCATTGTATATCTCATACGCGATACGCGTTTAAAATCAAATCAAAGCCTTTATGAACGAAATTATTTTGCGATTTATAATAAATACATTGAGTTTGTAATCTAGTTTTACTCCAGCGAAGTATAAATAAGAAAATTAAAATCTATTTTCTTTTATGCGAAATAATCGTTATATAAATCAAGAAATTCTTTGAATTTATGATCAATTGATGGGAAACTAGAGGGAAGTTACGAAGGAATCGCATAGTGTAGGGGCCGTTATGTTTGCATCTCATCAATAATAAAGGAGTAAATTATGTTTAAAGAGCATTAAAATTTGTTTTTCGAGAGAAAAAATATTTCGATATTTTTGTTGTTGTGATCTG
The DNA here is from genome assembly GCA_905397405.1 of Oppiella nova. Lineage (NCBI taxonomy): Eukaryota > Metazoa > Arthropoda > Arachnida > Sarcoptiformes > Oppiidae > Oppiella > Oppiella nova. The sequence goes on from CAJPVJ010000629.1 coordinate 2,928, forward strand.
AAATGTATGGATGAGTCGACCCTTTCCTTCGCAAATCCTGTTATCTGAGAGAAAATTGCTTAACCGTTAAGACATTGTTTTAATTTGTTTGCATACAAATGAGCTCAACAAAAGTGGACACAACTACTACCGGACCCCTACCACCGCTAATATACTGTATATCGCACACACGTATGGCTTTATGGCGTAAGATGCGGGCAATTGTTTCACTCGACTAAGAGTTACATTTTAGACATATTATGGGCTTTTCATGGGATTAAATAGGATTATAAAAAGGGATTCAATTTTTTTGTTGTTTTATGAAAGACATCCACCCTTTTTATAGCCCTCACCACTAATACAGTAACATTGAAGTGCCTGTCTGTGCCGGTACAGGCATAGCGCACCTGTTTTTTGCATCAATCGACCCGCACATACACACACATACCGGTGCTGACGAAACAGATGAACGTTAAAGTTATGCAAATGTAGATTTGGTACGAAAAAAATGTAAATATTATGAGATATGGAGTATTAGTAATGTATTTCACAATCATATGCCTCTATTGCTATCTATTATGCGATCCGTAGTCTAAACGCATTGTCTTATAATCTTATGGCAGAGATAGTGATCAACACATTTGACACAAACAGATGGGCAGACAGAGTATAGCCTATTATGCAATATATACGATAGACTGGTGTACAGTATGTGGAGTAAAGGTGCCGTAGCAATGGGCCAATACCTGTGCAGGTCATTCGTTATAAAATCTAAACATTTATTCATAGCTCACATCGAGTTTTATACGCAAATAAGTTAAGCATAAAAAATAATCCGATTTTTTGCTGCTTTTATTTTATCCGCTTTTTGTGTTCTCGTTGTCAATGAGATCTCCGAAAATAAGTTTTCAATCGTACTTTTGGCTCACATTTAACGTGTAGTTTATAAGTCGTCAACACAACCCCACAAATGCATTAAAAAGTAGTCAAAAGTGCGGAAAAAGTTTTTGAGTTCAAGAAGTTGTTGTTGTCGTATGTGTTGGTATTGAGTGGAGTGAATGCGATCGTCACGAACCACTTCACTAGACTATGGCTATGGCTATGGACTCATTGACACTATGCCAGAGAGGCAGAGGGAGGGAAGGAGAGAGAGAGAGAGAGAGAGAGAGAGCCTGCGAGAGAGCAGAGGTTTTGTAGTGTCAGTGGAATGGTATCATAGAGTAAGAAGTAAGACATCATAGGATAGTGTCGTCTAAATTATGACATCATATAATGAATGTTAAAAGAGAAACAAAAAGACGGCTCAAAAAACAAGAGACAATTCCCTAACTCATGAGTAAACAAATGATTATACTTTTTGACTAAAAAGATCTGTAAGTTTGAGCAAAAAGTGTCGTACAATACCTGATCTCTGGAGTCACCGTTGGGTTCTGTGGCCAATAAATCGATGCAATGCACAAAAATCTCATTACTATATAAAACAAGACAAATATTTTTTCCTCTTTTTTACATCGAAAAGAAAAATAAATAAAATTATTGTCACAACAATTGAATTGAAACCATTAATTGGTTCTCAATCCCTACATCTCCTGCAGAGGTAGACATACCTTCTGGTGATTGTCTACTGATATATTAGTGATTTTTTTTGGTTTATTTGTTTTGCTGTTTGAGTTTTTTTCTGTTCTGAATATAATTATCTGAGTTTTGTAAAACAAACCGCGGTTTAAAATTGTGATTTGTTGTACACTATATGAAGTCAATAGTTGTAAAAAACTTAAGTTCATATGAAAAAAGACAGTTTTTCGTAGAAAAATACGACTATAATAAGAGAAATACGCTATTTATTAGAAATTCTGTGCCTTTAATAGCTGTTCGCATAACGATATACTGAATGCCATAAACTTATTCCTCAATTGAAAAGAGTTTGTAAATTATTACGAGAGAGAGAGAGAGAGAGAGAGAGAGAGAGAAATTGAAAAGAGTTTGTAAATTATTACGAGAGAGAGAGAGAGACTGAGTGGAAGTTTTATTTTCTCTTCGGATCACAAAAAGTCAACTTTTTTTCTCTTCAAGAGTCAAGTCATGTGTTTAGAGGCGAAAGAATTTCCAGGTTTTTGCTGAGACACAGATCATTGAAATCAATCAGACATTAGACTCAATCATTCACTACCACTCTCTGTGCACTGCTTTTCATATCACAGCAGTTTGTGCCCAGAAATCAAAGTATATTTTTCAATGAGTTTTTTCGCACAAATTATTTTGTCGATTAAGTGGAAGAGAAAAAACTCGAAATTCGTTTTTAATATAATATTTTCCCTCAAAATATTGGTTCACGAAATTAATTACAAAAATGACATTTTCTAAAAATGGAAAATACATTTATACGACATTTTTGCGGACAAATAAAAATAGACATTATTTTTTTCAAATAACTTAATGCTTTGGTCTCTTTATTGCATACTTTTTATAATTACATAAAAGTTTTTATGTATTTTATAAAAGATTTTTGTTTTAGTTGTCGGAAGAAGTATTGCATTTGTATTGTGTGTTTGTCATGTCTTTCGCGTATGAAATAAATAATTATATGAAAGGATACAAAATAAATTAATTTTTTAATAAATAAATAAATAAATAATTAATTAATAGATGATTGCAAGAGTTATGTAATATGAAAAATATATGAACAAAAATAGAGTATGATTTTTGATGATTAGATATTATAAAGTAGTTCTTCATATGATTTGTTTGAACTATAAATTAGTTTTTAGTTTTAAGAGTCCCTTCTCTTTGTATAATATTATTTATATTATATTATATATTTTTACTGTATATTATATATAACCTCATAATTAATTATATTTATTATTAAAACCTATAATAAAGATATCTTAAGAAAACCTCTTTTCTGTATAAAAATAATAAAATATATAAATTTTATCTGTTTTTGTATAATCTTTTCCTTTAAAAACAAAAAATATCTGTTTTTCTGTATAAATAATTAATAAATAAATAAATAGTTTTATATAACAAAAATTTGCTTAAAAAGGATATCACAAAATGGCAAACATTTCATATCCACATAAATAAAAGTCGTTTTCAAAAGAGTTATGTATAAAGAGTTTTGTAAAATAAGTTAAATTATTTATAAATTATATCACATGTAAAATAATGAATTCTTATGTCTAATAAATAAATTGCAAATAAAAATCATTCATTAACTTATGTTTTGGTACTAAAAAATCTCATTGTATTGCAGAGCGACGGGTCCGGGACGGGGTCGCGTCCGTGGGTCCGCGCGCCGGTAGCCTAACGTATCATCATTTTGGTGGTGGCGTAGCGTCTATTGGCAGCGAAGTAGGCGACAGTGCAGACATACATCACTAGCAGCAACGCACTGGTGATACTTAGGGCCACAATCGAGGTCTTTGAAGCGCACCGATCCATCAGAGTTACACTTTCGCGGAAATAAGTCTCTGTAAAAGTATTGTCAATCGGTTCGCATGAATATCACTACAATGAATAGCAGTTATATCATACATGCCATGGCTTACAACATGCAATTTAGTGCCTAAACTTCTTTTTAAAAGTGTTTTTTTATAAATCATTTTTCTCTAATTCTTTCCTATCAAATAAAATAGTCTTTTTGGGGGTAAATAACAACTGTTTGCGACCATAAACACAGGTAGAGAGAGAGAGAGAGAGAGAGAGAGAGAGAGAGACTCGAATAGACATTATAAAAATTATGTATAAAGCGATAGAGAAGTGAGTGCAGCACACAATCAAAACCTCTTTTCATAGACCTGTTTATAGTGTGTATTAGAAAATAATCTTTAAAATCATTATTCAAAAAGCGTTGTATTTTTCTCTCTCTTCTTGTTATTACTTCTCTTTTTATTTCTAATTCCGATTCGTTTGCGTTTGAAATGCATTTTAAAAGTAATGAAAATATTTTCGTTTCTCTCTATCGTAAAGACCTATAGAGAGTGTGAACTGAGAGAAACGATTGCTGTTTGTTTGCCGAGAGAGAGAAAGATAGAGGAAAAAACTCGTTCAGAAACAAGATATTTAAGTATTAATACGATTGCGAGAGAGAGAGAGAGAGAGAGAGAGAGAGAGAGAAGAGTGGCAGAGATGTGAACGAAAAACTTTGAAGTCTGATGTATACGAAGAATGAGTTCAACGCAAGAGTTAAAGTTTAAGACTATTTTGAAGACTATTTGGAAAGTCTTTTGAAATACATTAGCAACGAGTGAGGGCTGGTATGAAGGGGTGTGCGTATGTGTGAGAGATGGTGTGATGGTGTGTACGAACCATTAGAGCTGAATGGGTCCCACTTGGCTTTGGCGGCGCTGTCATTATCACCGAAATCAAGAACTAGAATCTCATGGCTGAGTGTCATCTCGTCGTCGGACTCGAACTGCTGTGAGGGCTGTACGGACCGGCGTCGGCGTCCCCACGACTCCACGTTATCTCTGCCGACGCCGCAGATGACTGGTTCACATTTGCCGATACAGTACTTGACGTTACACTGGAATATCACTCCATACGACTCCGTGAAGCGGAAAGCCTCGTAACTGCTCTCCAATGCATTGCCCACTTGAAGGAAGGACGGGAATATCGAGTTGTCCACCGGACACCTGTCCCATACATCATACATATACACGTGTTCTGTTAGACACTGGACAACGTTGATAGGGGTCAACAGCATACCCGTGCTCGTCGACGATCTCGAACGTACTCCTGGCGTCCTTAGCCATGGCCACACAGCTCCGGGCGAATATGCCGTACGGCGTCTGCTCGGGAATCTCGATGCGGAACGAGAGTCGGTCGCCAATGCGGACAGTGCTGGCCTCGCGTCCGTCGGTGCCAAAGATGACAATCTTGGGGAGGGGCGCCTCCGGCGAGGACGTGATCTGTAAGGTGTCAGGGTCCCTGGGAAAGGTAGAGTCGAATGGATCTCTATGTTTATCGTTGAGTACGTGACAGCCCTTGGGTATGAGCACTACGTATCGCTACTGGTCTTACCTGACGGGCATCATTCCGAAAGACACGTTCCGGGATGTCGTCTCGTAGGTGCAGCGCACGTGATATACTTTGTCCGCTTTGGTCAGCACCACGTTATGGTGCTGTAGGACTACGGTGTTCGTGTAGACGCCGGCCTACCCATCCGTCCCAATGAGAAAATGTATTAATATTATACATAGTTTGCGAGTAAAGGAGTGAATATATAAGGGAATCAAACAAAAAATAAAGTGAAAAACTTGTCGTGTTTTGTATGAAAAGCTAATGTGTTTTAATGAATAGAGTTGTCGTCACTAATGATTGTCATATTATGTGGCATTCATTGGGCCGACAATTAACTGCTATTATAATCGTGTGTTTAGAAAGTGATTAAACGGTTGCGTTGCCGTTGGGGTGGGGGTTGGCATAGGGTTTCATTACCAGCGACTGAGTGTTGCAGTCCTGACCGCCCAAAGACATGTCGAGTTGGAACTGTTGACTGTTCCTAATGTGCGAATTGCATGTCTCACTCCTCCCGAGCGCGTATATGCGGCCGTGAAATGGTCTACTCGTGCGCACATTCACCACAATCCTGGTGTCGGTGCACTTGAGGGACACCTCGTAGCAGACGCCGTACGAGTCGCACGACGGCTCCGGGTTCGGGTCGTCCCTCACGGGTGTCGTGATGGCTATTGTGGGCAATTGTGGCGATTGCGTGGAAACCGGTATTATAGAGGGCTTTCCATTAGAGGCAGCGGCTGTCTGTTGGCTGTGGACTGGGGTTGAGGTCTCATCTGAGAGATAGAGTGATTAAAAAGTAATTGAGAAATAAGTTTTGGAGTCAAATGAATGTGTTATATATAATGAGCGCTATTTCACACAACACTTGAGCCGTACGTACGCTAATAGTAACAGTAATCAGTGTTTTAAGCATTTTTTTCGTACGTTTTGTCTTAATATATTTTTAACGGTATATTAAATGCAATAAAATAAATGGAAATATAATAACAATATTTATGTAATAGGAGTACAGCGATGGGGCTGAGTGTTAAAGTGCCGGCGCTTTTGCGAGTGGGGAATGGGAGACGTTATATCCACTTACTGGTACAACTCGTTTCCAAATAGACAGCTGTAGTCTCTCCGCTGTCGAGTAACGGTAATGGACTGGGAGTAGAGTATGTGTCGGCGCCATCCGGAAATGTTTTGTGGTCCAAGTGATACAAAGCGCAGTTGGGTTGGCCCGGCTTATAGCTCGGCCTATACAGCACCGATCGGCATATGAATTCATTTTCGATGGTACAGGCGCGCAGACACCCGCCCTGCGATTTCACCTAATAGTAGACAATAGCGTGGGGAAAACACAATGCAATTAAAATCTACGGTTTCTTATTGTAACTGTCATACGAAATGGGAATTAGAAAATATCATAAATAATAAAAGTTTTTATGTTTTGATCGCTAAATTGAATGGAAAGGCATTCAACGCGTTAATGCCGCGAATTAAAGGCGCAAACATTTAGCAAACATTTGTGTTATGCGAGCGTTGAGTCTATTATTAATAATTTCGGTGTAATTGGTAATTGTATTGAGAATATAATAATAGTCAGAGAGAAAGACAAGTTTGTCGCAGAGTTTGGCGCACATGGCTTACCAGTAGCTCCTTGTCGGGGTAGTAGTTTAATTCGACATAATGGGCCACTTTGTTCAATGGCATTCCCAGCTTAGCGTAATCATAGGCTCGTTGGTCCTGACATATATCGTCGGCTATGGGATGGGAAAGCATATGTCATCCGATTATATAACCGTGTGTTTAAACAAATAATTTGTTTTTTTTAAATTAATGATTGCGCTTATTAATATTCTGTGCGATACTTAGCAAATATTTTGCGGTGAAAATTACAGCACAAAATAAATTATAAGTTGTTTCACATTAAGTGTGTGATAGAAAACTTACGCGTTAATCTTGTGATTTAATACTCTCTCTCTCTCTCTCTCTCTCTCTCTCTCTCGCAGAGCTTTCATAACCTTATCATATATTTTACATTTTTTTGGTTTCAATTTATGATATTTATGTGAATATAAGTGTTGTTTAGACGGCACTCACATTGAAGGCACGCATTCTCGAAGTAATCGACTCCTTGGCTCTCGACTAGATCTACGGGAAACGCTCCGGGACTTCGTCTATCATATTCGCTGAGATGACACTGCAGTGTCAGGTAATTAAACTCAACGGAACGGCACACGAATCGGACCTAACAGTCGCCAGAAGAAGACCGAGAAAAATGAGTTTAAAATAAAATACGAAATGATTTCTTATAATAGGATGAAAGAGGCAATCATTCAACGGTAGAATATATAACACATAATGCAATGCATATCCACTTTGTTTCCACAATTGCATTGTGTTATGCGTTTGTAATACAAATGTGTATAATATTTATGATATATTAGTGAAGAAAAAGCTGATTACAAGTTATTATTATGTATTAATACATAACACAAAAGCACATCATTTGTATTGTTAGCTAATGTATGTTTCGGTTGGTTTTTAAACTTTGAATCGACTCAATCAAATGGTAGGCATACAGTATAATGAGTGGAAAGGTGGTCAATGTTGAAGGCTTACCTCATTGAGACATGCGGCCAGACAGGCCTCCTTATTAGATGTATAGATGATAGCGTTGTCCAGACCTCGGAGTACTTTATTGGGAAATCTCTCGAAAGCCCACAAACGATTGCATACATTCTCTATGTGTTGAGAATAATGTATTAAAGCGATTGTAAAATGCATTTCAATTGAAGGAATATTTTATTTTAATAGAAAACAATTTGTGAGATAATAATCGAAAATATAATTCACAAATCGTGAGGACTTTTATAGTGGAAGTAAATGACAGAATAGATTATATTTAATATAAAAGGTTTAGAGACGCGAGAGAGAGAGAGAGAGAGAGAGAGAGAGAAATAGTAGAAATCATTTATTTAAAGAATTCAATAAAAAATAATATATAATATTAAAAGTTATTATTAAATAAGAAAATGGTATTCAATATTCACCTGATCTGAGGTGCGCTTTCGTGAAGTAATACATATTTATGGCTTTCTGCGGAGTGCCACCGGGACTGACACCACCCGTTGCGGCCCCACCGGTGCCACTGCCAGCGCTGGTAGGCTTTTTCGCCTGAGTATCGTTTTGCAGTAAACACGTCGTCTCCTGAATGGGTGCTAACGGGTTGACGACGAAACTGAACGAAGCGGCCGAACAGTCCACTTCATCCCGACACCAGCCCAGGCACTCATATAGTGATACGTTACGTATCGTGTAGTATGTAGTGCCCGGGTAGTCTCGGTTTGTCATCTTCTCAAATGTGACCCTCGCTATGCAATTCATACGTAAATTAATTTTTCATATTTTTTCAAGTCCCTTTTTAATTCATATGCAAAATATTAAGTCAATTCTCTCTATTGACTATAGTTTTGGGAATAAAGTTTTTCCTAATGTATTGAAAAAGTTTGTGTGAAATTATAATATCAATAGATTTTTGTTGTAAAGCTATTAAGTGTTTTTTCTTATTCAAGTGATATCCCATTCCTTGACACAAAGACCTTGAATTAATTCAAAGTCACTCGGAAGTGATATTTGGCTTTTTTGTGTTGAATAAAATTATTTTGTTTTCAATTGTGAAAAAAAGTGTTCACAATTTGTCTCATTAAAAAATATATTATATTTTACGTGCAATTGTCCGTTAGAGACAAACTTTTGTCGATTAATTTCGATTCAATTTTTCTGATGATTAATAAGATTTTATTTAAATATATTAATATCAGACAACTTTTTATTTCTTATCGCAAATATTTTCGCAAATTATCTTTTTAAATAAATAATGAATAGTATGATAGACCGCACGGAATGCAATGTTTTGACAATTTATCTCATCTATCATATCTTAGAAGTTATATTTTGGCGATAATAGTATGCAGTAATTGCAAATAGTGTACAGAATTGTATATACGGTATATTTCTTATATTTATTTAGTGGTCCACAGCGAGAGTCCAGTGAATTTAAAAAACGCTATTTTCATATTATGCTTACAAACTATTATTAGTTGTTTATGTAATACCAAAAGCTCTCATTCACAGTAATAATTGTACGGAAAGAAGTCAAACACATAAACAACTAATCGATTACAACAAAGAATCACATTATTTGAGAGAATTTACCGTAAATTAGAATTTCTAATAATAGGAAAAGATATATATTTTTAATACTAATAATAATAATAATATTTCCATTTGTGTTATAATCATATGGTAATGCAATTCGTGTTGAGAAACAGTATTGCGAAAAGAAATGGTGTTTCTCCCATATGTTTTAGTATTAAAAATAAATACAAAACACAACACAAGCCGAAAAAAAGTTAATAAATAGTCTGAGAATTTGAAGGCCAGTAATAATATGAGGAAAAACACCGTTTCCAGAGCGCACACAACACTCGCATTATGTAATACAATATAAGGCTATACCTGTGCCGGAGTGGGAAGGGATTGACTGCTACTGACATATGACCCTTCGCTTAGTTATTACAGATAAAGCGCTGGCATTTATTACATATTCATATATACACTACTTTTTTGGGAAAATATTTTTTCTTAGAAAACCTCTTTCGGTTCAGTCATTCACTGAACAGTTATGAAAAATGTATGGAAAATATATGATAAATAAAAATTCCTAATTAATAGTAATGGCATGTATTTGTTAGGGGAATATTCATGGGCTGCACACTGTCTACCGGTGACCTAATGTAGTGACCATTAATTACAAGGGAATGGGAGCACCAGAGGCTTACCCGAGACGGTGGCGATCATGAGGAAGACTATAGAGGCTATCATTGGTAACCCCATAGCTGTGGTATACTTCATATTATACGATGAGATGAGAGCCCAAAAAAGCTGATTATATGATCACTGGTTGCGTATGTGTTGAGCGCACAGTCAGGTGTATTGCACAGGTATTTGCACTATGAGGTGAATCGCACACAGGTATCTACACAGTGAGCTGAGTTGCATAGGTATGGTATGGTATCTCTGGGTATATTCTGTACCACTATTTTCTATTCACACAACACATATACAGATACACACATACGGCCAGATGAGGTGAGTCGTTAGCACAGGTAGTTTTTTGTCAGCTATACTGGTTTGCGGAGCGTATCATCCGATGCACAGTTGCCTTCAATGGTATGACTTTGACTGAAGACGTTCTTACGGTTGAGAACACTATTTATATGACGAGATGTCTGTTCCTCAACACTCCAGAGGCCACACCATCAGAAGGAGGGGTTAGCTGTTGAACGACAATATGATGGCTGTGTGTCCGCTATAACGAGTTCCCGGGGCTGTTGTGGGGGGCAGACAGGCATACAGTATACTGGGATAGTATGCTGTGATCAACTGGTTGTAGGTCTGGCTGTGAACCGACTGTTTCCCAAATCAGACTAATTTTCAATTAAATGGATTCCTATTTATATTAATAATGGTTCGGAAGGGGCGGCGGAATTGTCCCTCAATTTGCGATTAGTGTGATAGAGAGAGAGAGAGAGAGAGAGAGAGACCCCTAATTGACAGCCTAACCTACCGGTGCTCAACAGTTCGCTCGCACTGTTCGACTCTTTGACTTTAATGACACGAAAAATAATGGCCTTTCGAGACATCGAAATGCAATTTTTTGGGAAAAAACTAATAATAGAAAGAATTTTTTCGCGTCAATCAAAATCTCTATAAAATATTTCTCTCGAAAACATATAGGAAATCATTCAAACAAATTGTTATTTCTGTGGAGAAAAAATCCTTTTCTCTGCGATCGATGTAAAGCACGAACTGATATGTGAGGCAAAAAAGTTTGCGATACTTTTGCGTATGATATGATGCAAACCCTAATGCCTAATATATTCTTCAGTAACCTCTTATTGACTTATTTACAGACATCTCATAGCCCTATGAAATGCATGTAAAATATTTTGGTGAAAAAATTTTTATTTCATATTAATATAAAATCTGAGAAAAAACTGATTATATTTCGTGAGAGAAGGCAAACGCATTGAATATACGATTAGTCGTTAACACTAATGATAACACTACATGTGAATCACTGTTACAAAATACAGGGGGTTTACACCTTTCTGACACCTTTACAACTATAGATATCAATCTATTTGATATTTTATTCAATTCACTATATTATTCCCATTTTAATCAATATTTTTTGATATATTTATTGAATAGAAATTGTAGTATTTTAGGGAAAACTGTATTTCGTTGGCCACCCCTTCTGTGCACCTATGCTCTCAAGTGTCCACAATTGAAGCCAAAAATCTCGTTAGACATCTAAATAACATTTTCTCTCAAATTTAAGCATCAAATGTGATTCTTTACACGAAATTGATGGCCAAGAGATCATAATACAGTGCATCCCATGGGATAACTGATAGTAAATAGTGTTTGATATGAAGAGATTCACTGCAAAAATTGCACAAAAGTTACAATCATTTTGATGCCTAATGTAATGCAAAGTACAATAGCCTTCTCGTAACGGCTGGTCATCGCCTGTTGAATGGGCTGTGGATGCGATGATCACAACATTCTTCGAGTAGTCATTCATTCAAATCTCAGCGTTCAATGAATTTTTGATCTAAAGTTTAGCCCTTTTGAGGCCCCCTTTCCATACGATGAGACTATTTTCATATCATATTTGCGCTCAAATCGTATGAAAATTACTTGACTTCTCAATGAAGATGATTGAAGACTAGCACTCAATCCCTATTCGGATATTAACGACTCATATCTGACATGAAGTCTCTCTCACTCCGCGTGTAATACACCGTATTTTTCATGTAATTTTATGTTTGAGTTCAGTGTTTGAGAAAAATAATCATTAAGTCTTAGATATTTATATTTATATCTTCAGTAAAAATTGAAAACTTTTTCTTGTAATTTGTTTTTTCTTTTAATGTTTTTTCGAGTTTTCAAAGTTTTTTCTCTCAAAAATATATTCTGATTTTTAACGTATCAAAGAGTTATTTCGATGCATATATTTATATAACTGTATATTATATTCAGATTCCAATCATTTATGTATTAATAGGAGAAAACAAATTATAAAATTCAATACAAAAAAAGTCACTTAGGAATTTAAAAGTCAAAATAAGTTATAAAATATTTTATTGTAAAATAGACTTTTGGTAAAAATTATTATATAACATCTCTCTCTCTCTCTCTCTCTCTCTCTCTATTCCCCATATTTTATAGTCTCTCTCTCTCCCTCCTAACATACACTTTATTATCGCACCAGTGTTTTAGAGCACTTATATATTTTAAAAGTCCATTTTGGCGTACAATTTATACGTCTATTTTTATTGGATTCAAGTTTTTATTATACATATAATTTTCTTAGGCACTCATAACCCATACAACATGGCCAACAATACGCCAACCATAACCGGCTGAATCTATTAGCGCCACAATAGACTTCATATACCATTAAATATACGAGATTTGTGTTATTGTACTCGCCATATATATCACATATAAATTCACATAATTTTCTCTCCGAAGTCTTATTGTATTCTATATCTTATATCTATTGTTAACAGATATGACAGACTGTGAGCGCATACACACCATAAACGACTGACCCTTTAAATAGTCTAATAGTTATTCCCATTGTTATTGCACTGTATTTCCGGACATTGAGTTATTAGGGGTCTTAAGGCTTACACTAGCGGACCAATAGGTAGTAATATTCAAACATAGCATGTATTGAATGCATTTCTGACCGATCATTATCATCGATAATACCGGTGCCCCCGTCACTGGACCTTTAATTTACGTGACTTTAACACTATTATCAACGGTTTGACACCAAAGAAAACTCATCACTCATTCGTCGCCTCAATTGGTCTCTCCATAGACACGACACGTATTCCTCGAGAGTTCTTAGTATCAGCTCATCCGCTATATGTAATTTTATGTTTGAGTTCAGTGTTTGAGAAAAATAATCATTAAGTCTTAGATATTTATATTTATATCTTCAGTAAAAATTGAAAACTTTTTCTTGTAATTTGTTTTTTCTTTTAATGTTTTTTCTCGTTTTCAAAGTTTTTTCTCTCAAAAATATATTCTGATTTTGAACGTATCAAAGAGTTATTTCGATGCATATATTTATATAACTGTATATTATATTCAGATTCCAATCATTTATGTATTAATAGGAGAAAACAAATTATAAAATTCAATACAAAAAAAAGTAACGTAGGAATTTAAAAGTCAAAATAAGTTATAAAATATTTTATTGTAAAATAGACTTTTGGCAAAAATTATTATACTGTATAACATCTCTCTCTCTCTCTCTCTCTCTCTCTCTCTCTCTCTCTCCTGATAAAGTCAAAGTCAAAACCAAAATATGAAATTCATATCTAAACAACTCAAGAGTGGAATTGGATATCAAAAAAGTAATGTCAGACTTTTTAATAAATAACATAATTAAATAAAAATGTGTTTCGAAGTGAAGTGAGCGAAAAAAATTGTCTGAAAAGTCAGTTAAGGTGATAGAAAAGTGTAATGAAAAAACATTGCCATTGAATACCTGATCGCATACACCGTTAGCATTGATTACTTCCGCTAATATACTGTACTTCTGATATCAAACATACAAACTCTTCCCCGAAAAGCACAACATACCGTTCCTTACATTATAAGCCAATACATTATAGCTTAAATAGTGAACCCTTTTCTCAATGATTAAAACAAAAGCAAAGTAACAAAAAAGCAGAGTTTTGCCAACTTTTTCTTGTGTGCAAACCTTTATTTTTCCGTGAAATACGCAATCATATTATGAGATAAATTACTTACAAGTAGTTTATAAGACAACTATAGCCAAACAATTAGCCATTTTTGAGTTTAAGTTTTTTAATATAAATTTGGTTCCCCATTCCCTTCAATTTGTTATTTTATTTATTTATTATATTTTTGTGTGCATTTTATATTTATTAATATATAATTTTTTAATGTGTGTTCCCCTCGTAATTATTATTATATTGTTTGTATGATTTTTTTTTGTGTTATTTGTTTCACTACTCATCCTATTTTGTAAAGAAAAGGTTTAAGCATTTTATAGTCACGTTTCGCGTATAATGTTTTAATAAATTAGTTTTTTATTATTAGTTATAATTTATTTTCTCTCTCTTATATTTAAAGGGATATGTCTTCAATTTTGTTGATTACCAACAATTATGTAATGCTTTCATTAGAATTGTTATTATTATTTAACGCTTCAAAAACATTATGATTTGAAACACAAGAATAGTAGTGAATGAGTGGAGAGAGAGAGAGAGAGAGAGAGAGAGAGAGAGAGAACTGTGAAAGTAATTTATATCACTTAATGAGCAGTAATATATGAATACTTATTTTAATTGTATAAATGAGAGAATCGTATGAATTTAAAGTAAAAAAAGGAGAGAAAATATATTTGCATACATTAAGTACAGTGTCTTTTGTGTGAAAAATGACAAAATAATTCGTATTAAAGGTTACGAACAAATTGTTATCGAAATTCCGATCAAAAGGAATAACAAAAATAGTTTTGTCCGGCAAATCAATTACACTTCGGGAACAAAACTATATTTCCTATCGAAGTGTAATTTGTATTCAATATAATAAATAGGCAAACATTTGACTTAGTATTTCGAAATCAAGTCTCTCTCTCTCTCTCTCTCTCTCTCTCTCTCTCCACTCATTCACTACTATTCTTGTGTTTCAAATCATAATGTTTTTGAAGCGTTAAATAATAATAACAATTCTAGCAAAACGGCTCAACTTTTTTATTTATTCGCTATCTAAACATTTGAATCTTATTTGAGTTTTGATTTAAAATAAATAAGACTTCTTTCTTGAAAAATAGTGGAGAGAGAGAGAGAGAGAGAGAGAGAACTGTGAAAGTAATTTATATCACATAATGAGAAGTAATATATGAATACTTATTTTAATTGTATAAATGAGAGAATCGTATGAATTTAAAGTAAGAAAAGGAGAGACAATATATTTGCATACATTAAGTACAGTGTCTTTTGTGTGAAAAATGACAAAATAATTCGTATTAAAGGTTACGAAGAAATTGTTATCGAAATTCCGATCAAAAGGGAATAACAAAAATAGTTTTGTCCGACAAATCAATTACACTTCGGGAACAAAACTATATTTCCTATCGAAGTGTAATTTGTATTCAATATAATAAATAGGCAAACATTTGACTTAGTATTTCGAAATCAAGTCTCTCTCTCTCTCTCTCTCTCTCTCTCTCTCTCTCTCNCTCATTTATACAATTAAAATAAGTATTCATATATTACTTCTCATTATGTGATATAAATTACTTTCACAGTTCTCTCTCTCTCTCTCTCTCGAGTCTCTCCGACTGTCTCTATGTCTGTATAAACACTGATATCTTCTTTTTGGTGCGAAAATCCCATTCCATTCTTCCCACTATTATTTTAATTAGAAATTTCTGACAAACTTTTTTTAAAAATATATTTTTCAGTAGACCTTTGCGTTCAAAAGGCTATAAATAATACCATCGCTTTGCCTATCAAACTCTAATACGAAAACTGATTTTTGTATTGTTGTTATGTATTTGCTGTCTGTCTCTGACCTGTTATGTAATGATAATTCTCTAATCGATAGTCAATACAATAAACATACGATTAAAGTAATACAAAAAATATATAAGTCTTAACGACTTTTTTACCGGGAATTCGTATTTATATCTGATATCAATCAAATGTCAATTTGTATCCAAAGGTTTTTTTCATTGTTATTGTGTTTTCGGTAGGGATTGTAATCGAAAGGGCAGTCCAGCCGAGCTGTTCAACTCATATACTCTTACTTAGCGATTAGTTATTATTGATTTGATTGATTATGATTTGATATTTACTTATTTGATTGAAAAGTTCATTTCAAAAGAAGCACTTCTTATGAATGACTTCTTAAAGGCATTCATATATCGAGCGCTGATTAGGGAAACAACTCTTACGTACGACAGGAAAACTTGTGTTAAACACTATTTATATTACATTATAATTACAATATTTAGTGAACACACACGAGAAATAATTATATTTCAATAAAATATATGGTTTTTAAAATTCATTCCTTAGCCGCCGATTCTTTTGATGAATTTATAATTTGGGGGAATATTTTGTTTTCGAAAATTATTTTATAATTTAGTTTTTTAGTGTAAAAATATGATGAATTGAGCGAAAACGTGAATAAATGTTTATTAAATACAATGGAAATTTGTGTGTAGTTTTAGGTGAAGTTCAAGGCTTTTATTCATTAACTTAAAGTCTAGTGATTTCAATGTGTAAACAATAAATCAAAAAGGTTTTTTTTGGTGGAAAAAGTTTGCCAAAACTGCTCTCAAAATCAAATTATCGCTCACAAAACGTCAATTTTATTGAAATATGTGTAACTAATTTAATATGTTTTATCACAATTATATCTCATTTAACTGATTCATAGATCCTTTACTGTTATTTTATTCTTATTTTACAAACTATTTTTCATTATTGAACTTATTTTTTGGGCATTTTATCAAAAAACTCGTAATGAGTGCTCTCTCTCTCTCTCTCTCTCTCTCTCAGCCATACAATTAGTTATCTAAGTATTGAAGTCAATAAACTTTAATAAAATTTTTATAAATATTCCGTATTTCTTAACTGAACAAAAATATCTATAATATTAGCTAATAATAAGTTAATAATAAATAATAACAACAAAATAAAAAACTATATTTCAATACATGTAATGTGCAGAAAAAGCACACATATCTTCACATTTTATTTTTTGTTTGTGTGTTAAGCCTTTCGACAAAATAATTATTACCCTTCCTATGAATACATAGCATTCAGTGTCTGAAGTATTGAAGCAAATGTTTGGTTTGATTGTACGGTAAAGTGGACGGAGAGACGATGGGCTGGAATTTTGGCGAACAAAACCAAACCAAAAGAAAAAATAATGACAAAAAAAGTTACATCAAAAACAACACAAACTTTCAATCGATTAAATATATTGCGTAAAAAATAATCCCCACAAAAAAGCAAGTATTTAAAAGCGAGAGAGAATTGTTTTGTGAGACGAATGTTAAGTTTGAGTGAAAAAAAATTAAAGTGAATAAAGGGATAGAAATCTACTGTTAATATAGAAATACAGCGAAAGTATTAGTTGCAAAACGGCTCAACTTTTTTTTATGTTCACTATCTAAACATTTGAATCTTATTTGAGTTTTGATTTAAAATAAATAAGACTTCTTTTTTGAAAAATAGTGGTGAGAGAGAGAAGCAAAACGGCTCAACTTTTTTATTTATTCGCTATCTAAACATTTGAATCTTATTTGAGTTTTGATTTAAAATAAATAAGACTTCTTTCTTGAAAAATAGTGGTGAGAGAGAGAGAGAGAGAGAGAGAGAGAGAGAGAGAGAATAATTGGCAGCAAACTGTAAATTGTATTCACGATTTGAATATTCAAAATAAAATTGATTTGTTTTACGCGAAACTCCTATCAACTAATTCCGAGTGAACCCGACATTTGAATCGAAAATTCATGACTTTTATTATAAACAAACGGTTCGCTTATTAACAGAGAGTGTAATTTGCAAATCAAATCATTGATGTATTTCTATATCGTGTATTAAATTATTTACTCACAAAACAAATATCCAATAAATTATATGTATTTTTCGTTCATTATTTATTAGTTGTTTGCTTAATTTTATTTTATTTTGTTTGCGATATAATTCAATAAATTTTAAGTCCCATTAAATTAAAGGCCAATCATCGCTATTAACGACTGGTTTTAGCGTTTAGATTACACTCTAATTTCGTATATAACTAATGTATTGCCATTAAAATACATATCAATTATATGATACGAGGGTCGCAGTATTTATCAAATAACTGCTATGTATGTATTTATCAATAAATTTATAAATATTTAATGTATAAATAAAATAAAATTTGCATAAAATGATTGGAAAAGTGAGTGTATGTGTGGGGTATAGGGTATAGGCCCTCGAAATAAGCCCTATCCCAGTGGTAGCCCGCATGAGGCCTTAAATCCATGAATTAAAATAATATGATTTAATAAGATATTGAAAAATTCGCAGCTAATAAAGCATAGATAACTTATACGATACTTAATATGTAAAAATGTATTATACAAACAATTGTTGACACCATAAGCACCACTCCCTCCCTGAGCCCCATCGCCCCCCTTCCCTCTCAGCTCGAGAAGTGGATGTCTGTCAGTATAAACCCCCCGAAACGAAAGTGTTGTTTATTCAAATGGATAATAAAAAATTTCATTCACGAAATGTTATGTTAATTTTTCTCCAGTGAGTCTCAAATGGAAAAAGTTGTTTAAAGATATTTAAATGTGTGTTTAAAATGCTAAAAGTCATTAAACTTATTGAATATACATATGAGATATGGAAATCATTTTTCTAAATGTGTGCCTAAAGTGTTATGCAATGGAGAAAAAGTTTTTTGCCTAATAGTTAGTCACACACACTGTATGAGTGGAGTTACTGTACTATTAATATTCCATATGTTTAGTACAGGTATAGCGTTATTCTGTGCGTTATTTCAATGGCAATCCCAATGCATTGAATGGCATATAGACTGCGATTGCGTCAGACATACGGCATAATAAACATGTGTTTTTGAGTCCAATGTTTTGAATGTTGTTTTTGTAGTGAAAATGTGGTCACAATTCACTTAATGATTGCTGAAGACAGTAGTTTGTAATCATTATTGCAGTCATTTGGTGACACAAACGATGGACAGACATGTGAATACCAGTGCGACGACCGGTGTCGAGACAAATAGTCGACTACTGAATGGTTGGCGAAGTTGTGGTCAATTGATGAGACAATCACTTGTTGGCAATGTTTGCCACAAATACAAAGTGTTGGCCGCAGATGAGGACGACGACGATGAAGACGCGGACACCGGCGCCCATAAGGTGGTGGACGTCACCCAATACACGGATCAGATCGACGTCCACAGCAAAGACTACATCGAGTTCACCAAATCGTTGTCTCTGTGGCAGAGTCTTGAGCACCTGATCCGCCGGCGCATCGACCCGGAGGACGACGCCTATCGGCAACAGTTCGTCAAACCGG
>CAJPVJ010000630.1:1458-22103 GCA_905397405.1 Oppiella nova
ATATAATCCATGTGATTTTGATGTTGACTTTAAGGTACGATCGGTTTCGGAGATTTAGTACCCGGGGCTTCAGTCGTGGGGAGTGATAGCTCGCAAGAAAAGCTCGTTATTTGCAGTCTTTATTTGTTGGCAGGTATGGTATACTATAATAGTATTTGATGAGAAACTAGTGTTACTTTTGATTTGTTTTTGTGTTTTAATTTATAATATATTGAATGTGTTGTGTCTGATGTACTGATGTAATGAAGGTATGGCTCTACTGGCGATGTGTTTCAATCTAATGCAAGAGGAAGTCATACATAAAGTGCGGAGTTGTGGCCAAAGATTAGGCATTATTAGTGAAAACAGAGACGAAGAGGAATACGGCGATGAGTTTGACATGTCTTGAACACTGAGAGAGAGAGAGAGAGAGGGCTATGGAGTCAGTGGTCTATTGCCAGTCACTACAGCATCCCTGGCATTCAAACTAATCCTAAGCCACTATTGTATGGCATTGTTATTCTCATAGCAATGATCTTATATACTGAATATTAGCAGACATTGTACGGCATTGTATGCTATCATCTCATTGTGATAGCAATGCACGCACTCTATCATTGCGTGTAATTATCGACTTAACGAGGCTTTTGAGTCAAACTAGAAATTCATTATTCCCTTTGATTAGTCCTTTAGTTTTATATTATATTTTTGAATAAACTTTTTCATTAAATCGCATTAAAAAATACATATTATTATACTAATTCACTGTTGTATTCCCCGTAGAAATGAGTATACATTTTCACACATAAATATAATGTTCACTCATTTTTAGTACAAATAACTTAACAAACATTGATCTTAATTAGATTTGAAATCATATTATACTAGTATTATGTAACATGGTAATTTTGTACATTACAATAGCCTACGCTACGTACAATAGATTTGAAAATCGACTGCTTTTTACTAAACAGTGTTATAGAGTTTGTTTTTGTCATTAAATAAAATCCGCTAATTTAAATGAAATCATTAAAAACACTAAATTGGTGAACAATAGTGTGAGAAAATAGATGTATTTCTCAATTCTTCCTGAGTGTGTCGTCTCTTGTGGTGGGAAACGGTGCTAAACTCATATGGTTTGAGTGGCACAGGGATGCAAAGGGTTTGGGCGCTGCGAAAAAAAGTTGGCAGTAACGCAGACCTGCTCCCAATGTATGGGCCAAAAGTGTAGCAACAGATAGGAGTTAGTAGTGGTTCTCATATGGCTTTGGATAGAAAGAGATCGACACGAAGGAGTGCACGACATCCCCATCGAGAGCCTGTGGGTCCGGCGCAGGAGGACAGGCGTCCGCCCGCATCCAAATGCAAGACGTGTTGCCGGAAGTTCCTGGCGTTCCTCGTGTCCAACGTCGGCCTCTGCGTACTGGTCGTCGCCTATTCAGTGGGCGGCGCCTTCATGTTCCGGGCACTGGAGGCCCCCTACGAGGTGGAGACCGCCAAACAGGTGATCGACTTGCGGAACAAAACCATTCATCACTTGTGGAACATAAGTATGTCTTATATTCTTCGGGAGTGCGATGTGTCACCGCGTATTGGGATGTCATATGAGTAATGAATGCATTGTGTGTTTTGTCTCCTAATGTCTCGTAGCCTACAATCACAACGTCTTCAACTACAGTGTGTGGCGGCAATCGATCGTCGATGAGATCAAGAGCTTTCAAAGTGATCTCATGAAAGCGATCAAAGATGGCTATGAAGGGCAACAGGACATGGGTCAGGAACAGTGGTCTTTCTCCGGTGCCTTCCTCTTCAGCCTCACTGTCATCTCCACGATCGGTATGTTTTTAATTAATTTTGGCGCTAATATATCACTCGCTTGTCCTCATTAATCGATCGCCAAATAACTTATATATATATATATATATATAACTATATATACGGTGTGTATATCTATCGGTATATAAGAGGCCTTTTGGGCTCAAAATAATCGACAATAAAAGTAATAAAAGTTTTCACGGAATAGCGATTGAATGAGTTTCGCGTCCTCATAGTGACAGTCAAAGACAAATCAAGTCCTTTGTTGTCACCGAAGAATTAATTATGTTTTAGTCCACAATGAGAGAGAGAAAAAAAAGTTTAGTAAAACAAATGATTCATTTGATTCCGACACTACTATAACGTATGGGCCCTAACTGTTGTTGATTACAATTACTACCAAAACGGTTGTTGTCTATACAGCTATTATTAAATGTGATTTCATTACAAACACAACGAAAATTGCATTTCTATTTAACAGTAGACATACAAAAATCCAATAACTATACCAGGCTTTTAAAACTAAACGGCTTATATGTATGCAAACAATTATAATAACACTGATTAAGAATTTGCGAGTGTTTTGAATTAAATTTGATAATTAGAGCGCAAAACACAGTATTTGTTTCACAAATCTATTTCTATTATAGTTATAATCTAAATAAAATACAATTTATTTTTATGTTAAACGCCACAAAAGCATCGCAAAAATATTTGAAAACTTTTTTTGTTTCTCGCATCGAAATTCTGTGTGAATACTGAGGGAAACACTTGACTACTGAGCATAAGATATGAAAACTGTCATCAATTCCTATAGTCTTTGATGAATAATGTTTTAATGCTTTAAATAAAAGCAGTGAAAACTTGCCATACTACACACAACTTGCACACTTCATGGTATGATTTATAAAATATAAAATATACTATATTTTTCTTAGCGACAGCAATACAAAAAAGTTTGTGCTTTTAGTATGAATTGGGTATCAAATTATAATTCAGGAGAAAGAATTTTTGAAAACTCTATTCAATAATAATATATTCGATTATTTGTTGCAAATACTAGAGTATCATACACTACTACTCGACGTCAATACTACAGAATATTCTGTATTTCTGTATAATATACGGTATACTTGTTTTTGAAGTAAAGGCTGAGTTAGCAATGGTTTTGCATGAAAAGTGGATTCAGTGATCGCACCGACGACTGTATTCTTGAGCACACTTTTAGACAAACAGTAGAGAGAGAGAGAGAGAGAGAGAGAGAGAGAGAGACTGTGGAAGAGCCGTGTGATTGTTCGCTGTGTTTGTATCACTTGATGCCGTCCTCATTGGAAAGCATCCAAAATCATATCTCAATCTCTATTTCTCTGAACTTTTTGAAGTATATATATATTAGTTACGATACATTTCATAAGCCGTATTCATCTGATCGGCGGCCATATTGACTATGATTGCAACGCTGGCATCACATCCAGTGTCTCTCCAGTCGACACATGCACTCGCATTCACAACCCTATTGTCAATACAAAGAGATCGCAGAGATTGGCAGCAATGATATAAACCCCGTCTTAGAGCTCAACGTCTCAAATGACACCAAAGTTGAGAACAGCTCTCAATCGATCACATCCTAAGACATCACTATTGGCATAGTATTTGCCGCACAGTTAGAGGACATTCCCTTTTAATTAAGTGATTATTTAATTAAATATAAACTTTTGTATTATATAACACACAAAAAACGAGACACAGAGAGATAGTATTTGCGAAACCAAAGCATCGCTTATCGATTGTTATAATTAACTTAAAACATGTTTATATTTAGTGTCAAAGTCTACAAGACATCAAATTAAGATTTATTGGTTTGGTTTCAAAAGTTGTGTCGAAATGATTTCTAAATATCTCAACAAAAATTGTTTGCAACGTTTCAATCAATTTCCGCCACAGAGAGAGAAAACCTCATTATTATTGAATTTTTTGAGGATAAATAATTAGACAACTCTTAAAAATCATACATTTCGCAAAAACGAGTATTTATTCATTTTTTCCCGTTCAACATATATTTTATGTCTTAATACAAAACTCTGTACTCATTATTCATTTTTTAAATCACATCTTAAGATCTGAAAATAAATGACTCGAACAAAAAGCATTAGTAAAATAGTAGCGAAAGTTACTTATGGGAAAGGCATCTCACAAATTATAAAATATGCTTTTATCTAATATTTCATTTATGAGTTGCACACAATTCCCGTTGACTTTTCGTATTTTACACAAAGAATTAATTATCAAAACGAAACATTTGAAAAACTTTAATAATACTAATTAATGCTTGTAATAACATAATATGAATATTGTACAATATTATTATATTCATAAATTAATATCAAATCTCTTTATTTCATATAAAACATGTAATTATTATATTTAAAAGAGTGTTTATTTTAGAAATGAAAAATTCTATATTTTTATTTTAATTGAATCGTTTAATCATTTTTAGAAATTATTATATTATAATGGTATATTGGGGTGTCTTAATTATTTTTAAATAAATAATAAAATTCTTATGAATTGTTCGCCAAGTGTTGAAAATGGTTTTATAAACAATGTTAAGAAAAAGACTGTGACCTACATACTAAGGTTTCATCAAACTTTAATATACACTTAACTTTCATATAGTTTTAAAACCTATTTTGTTGAAAAGTGCAAGGGTTACTTCAAAATAAAAACAGTTGATTTTTAAAATTCACCTAATTTACCATTATTTACTTAAATACTAAATTAATAAAAATGCTTTTATAAGTAGTAATAAGTTATTACTAATAACCATGTTAAAAGTGTAAGTTTAAATAGCGAGTATATATATATAAATTAGAAGTGATTCCCAATAAATTGTTTTTACAGCTGTTATCCTCACTCTAGTCTCCCGTTTAGATAAACGGCGACTATTTTTAACGTTTACGTCAAACACAACTAAAATTGTTGTTAAATTTACTTTCAATTCAACAGATTTATTAAGCGTTTCTTATTTACAGAGAAAATTCAATAATTAATTATGAAAGCGAATCGAGAAAATAAGCGCAACAACTGTTTTCATTGCTATTTCGGTGTTTTGCTATATGTCTGGTGTATTATTACTGTTTAAGCAACACTTGAGTTGATTGTCTTTTTGTTAAAAATGCATTTTAAATATATCAGCATAATTTTTGATTATGGCTTACGAAAGCCGTGTCGAGAATGAAATGTGTTTATGAAACTTATAAATAGTTTTCATGCCATTGATTCCCATAAATACACAAATTCGGTGTCAAACACAATACTTATCGTATGTTTTGTCAGAGAGTCTATTAATTGCCTTTTTAAATTTCAATCAATATCTGTGTATTTTCAAAGTTTATAGTTAATTGAAAATAATTTCAATTTCATTACAATATTCAGTGTTTTGAGAATCTAGTGAATTTTATTTTTACATTTGTTTTATAATATAAGTTGTAATAGCAAACCGAATGGTTATGAATTGAATTACAGCAATGTCAAATCAATTTATAAGAACTATATTTTATTTTATAGTAATTTAAAAGTCATTTACGGTATGCTTAGAAAGATTTCTATACGACGTGTGAGCCAAACAAAATTGAATCAAAATATTGTGTTTTGCATAAAAATGAGCATAAAATGTGATTTTAAGCCAAATATTATATTTTTTCGTCTTATTATTTGTGAAGAATATTATGTATTGTTTGGCATTTAAGTCACGTTAAGTCGTGTCTATTATTCATAAAATTTATATATATTTCTTTGTAAATTAAACTAAAAATCCATTAGTTTTTAAAACTTAAGTTTTATATTTTAAAGAATTGCCATTTGATGAGATTTTTGCAAACAAATATTTGTAATTCAAAATAAATTTTATATAATATTTCCAGACATTAATGATAATATTTATTTCAGTATGTCGTTGATGCCATAAATCTTATATTAATGAGAATAATATATTAATAGAATTATCCGAGAATTAAAACAATTAGCTATTTATAATTTGTTTTGATTTGTGAGCATAAATTTATATTAAATTAACCCAAAAATATATGCCAAAAATACATATCACAATCTCTTTACTTACTTATTATCTCTGGAAATTAGGGGAATATATAGTTTTGCTTTTATATTATTAATTTACTCAAAAGTCGAGCATTTCTTTGAAATTAGATTTAATGTTTAGCTCCATATTAACGACTGGAATCACTAATTTGTTACACGAGTTATAAAAATGAAAATAAAAGGATTTAGACAATACTAAATGTGGCAAAAATGTAATTTTATATTTAAATTAATTATTCAAACGTAGTGTTCAAGTGATGAGAGAGAGAGAGAGAGAGGGGGAGAGAGAGAGAGAGAGACTCTAATATTTCATTACTTATTTTACATTTGATAACTAATCTAAAGGCATAGAAATACTTTCCGTTTTTGTGTTGGAAAAACATAATTATTCACTTTTAAGCATTAATTGTTAACATGAATAATGTTTTAACACTTTTTGCAACTCAAATTCCCGTATTGAGCCAGCACACACACACACACACACACACACGCAAATTTACGGGTGTTCACTATAAACGAGAGACATTTATTTGAAACATATTTTCGCTAATTATTCAAAAAATAAATCCATAAAAATGGTTTTTCTCAGCCGATTCCGTGTGATGGTTGGGTCAGATTTCAGGCCTGAATTTTCAAGACTGAAATCTAATTAATTTTTAATGATGTGCTCTTTATTTTTTATGCCTCTAATAGAATCAGCACTTATGATATATCCCTACAGAATATATGATATATAAAAGAAAATGTGAAATTTTGTTTTCAAAATATCCATTCGCTAATGGATTTTGAAGTATGTTTTGAGCGAAAAGTTTTTGCGACTAAACTCTCACAATAGGACTGAGGATATCTTCCCAATTAACGTATGCTTTGAGCCAATTCTGGGGCTCACAAAATGGCATTTATGATCACTGTATATATATATATATATTTAAATTAGGATTCTTATACCAGAATATTCTTACATGTTTATTTTAATGATATTCACGCCATATGTCTATAGCAAATACGAATTAGTATTCAATTCTTATTATATGCATGCTAATTTATTATATTTTACATTCAATTATCAAATGTTTATATATTGGTCTAAAATCTAATTCCTTGATTTCAATCATTGATTTGTAAAAATAATTTATTATTCACTAAACTATTATTCAATTTTTAATTTTATCATTTGTTTGAGTGGCTATCGATTTAAATCTTTTATCTACTGAGACGTTGGGCAACGATGTAACAAAAATAGGCTTTCCATTATTTATGGCAAACAGCAAAATAATAATAAATATGATTTTATGACATTTGTATCTGTAATGTAAGAAATAAATTAATATCCAGAGATATTAAACTTCACAATGTATTGCAGTCTGGCTTTTAAAAATAATTTTGCCAAAACTAGACTACTGTATATCTATAGTTTATATTCTAACAGTACAGTAGTAACACTTAAAAATTATTAATACAATAAAATGTATTTTTTTAATCTCCAAAATTAATAACAAATATGATGTCTAGAAATACATTCCCATGAATTGAATTAACCCGGTGTTAACGGATGAGATCTATACGACTATTGCACTCTATTGTATTGTATAGTATTATATATATTCGAGATTTGTTGCAAACCCCAGAGAATGTCACTGATTATGATTATATTCCCCAAATTAATGCCATATTTTGTAACATTATCTCAGACTTCACTTATAATAAGTCTACACATATTGTATAGACATTACAATTCTATTAATATGATATCGATATGAGATTATAGTAAATACAAAGAAATTAGTCTTCACTTATTGGTTGGTCGTATTGGATCTCATGTCAGGGGAAATCTCGCATACATTAAGAGTTTGTGAGTCTCTCTCTCTCTCTCTCTCGCTCTCTCTCAGATTATAGTAAATACAAAGAAATTAGTCTTCACTTATTGGTTGGTCGTATTGGATCTCATGTCAGGGGAAATCTCGCATACATTAAGAGTTTGTGAGTCTCTCTCTCTCTCTCTCTCTCTCTCTCTCTCTCTCTCTCTCGCCTCACAATTGATCCCATCTTTCTATCGTCACTACAATTATTTGATTGTGTTTTATATATGAAAAAATGTGTTGTTTTTCCAACACTTTTATCGGCTCTGCTTTTTATGAGTTATAGTCCGGGCGCTCATCCATTCAAATAAAACAATGGATGCAATGATGAGCTCTTTTTTGCTGTATATTCTCCTCGTATGTAATATACAGAGGAATACACTCTCGAGAGTAATACTCATCGCATATACAGAATAAATACATTCACATGTATTGTGATTCATATCATTCACGACATTTATTCCTGTAATCAAATATTTGTGATATTTATATGAAAATGCATTCAATTTTGGAAATGTGTTTAAAAATAAATTTAGTTCGCCTTAAATGTCGTAATAAAAACACGCATAAAAAACCAAAAAAAGTTTATATTAAAAATTAATTTCATTTCAAATTTAGTATATTGATATATTTCTCGCAACCCTATATTATTACTATCAATATTGATATAAATATATTTTCACAGCAAGTGAACCAAAAAAGTAATACAAACATTATATTGACTAACGGTTTGGCACAACAAGATTATATGCCTACAAATTATTGATACTTTGTGTGCGCCAGTAGTTTGTGTGTTAAAGATAGAAGTGAAGATCCATTTCCTCATAGAATTACAGTGAGAGCAATGATGAGTACATCTCTCTCTCTCTCTCTCTCTCTCTCTCTCTCTCTCCTCCAAAATAGTCGGCGTTTCAAAAGAAATGAATAACACATTAATATCTATGCATTTATACGAGAAGTTTAGTAAAAGAAATTTAGACGTTATTCAAACATTAGTACTCAATATAACTACCGGTGCCTTAACGTACTATAATAGCGTAAGAATTATATCTCCCTTTCCTTTCATTAATAGTAAAACTAATAAAATTTGTTCATATTTTCACTTTTCTTTCACTTATTTTATACGAAATGTATTGCAAATACTTTAGACTGACTTAACGACAAGTATTACTATAAATACGAATTATTTGTGCAAACGTATAGACAATCTATTAATAAATAAGTTATAATATTATGCATGGATTTGAATATTTGAATATTGCAAAAATGGTTATATGTTATAGGAATTTTTATTGTAGAAATTGTAGTGAATAAATTTATGAACAATATATGGATTTCTATTTATATAACACTCGTTTTAATCGCTTTAAAAAATAGCTCAAGTGTTAAGCATGTATATAATATAAGTGAATATATATTACACTTATAATAAACAGTAAAACCCTTTTACATAATAGAATAGAATTGAAAATAAACCTAAATTTAAGTCATTATACATCCGTTTATTAATAGATGAGCTCCGGAATTGTGCTGAGACTCAGTTATCCTTAGTTTTAGTGCCTATTCTGCTAACAAAACGCAACCCGTATACCAGTATATGAGCCAAAAGAATGCCATAGTCTTAACCATTTTGACAATCGTTTTGATGTTTATGTTAAATCTGATTGTTTATGAGACACTTAACTCAGTCACTAAAACAACAATATTTTTCTTTCGCAAAACACAAAAGCTTTTATATATATTTATAAAAATACATTACGTTTAAAAAATTTTTCTCCGGATTTCAATGTTAAGCACAAAAAATCATAAAAATAATAATAATATTTCCAAATCCTATTCTTTTGCCATTTTTCTCGAGATATTTATTACACTGTCTCTCGCATGTGAATTGTCGATGAATTTTATTTTTATTTGATTACATGGGAGAATATTTTCCGAGTATTATTTATATAATATGCGATTATATTTCCCATGTCTTAGGCTTTGATTTAATGAACAATTTTCTGGTTTATTCGTAACGATATCTCCGCCGAAAATAAAACATAATTTATAATAATTACGGAGAGTTTTTATATAATTTAATTTACCCACATACAAATATACACTGCAATTCTCGCACACAAACACACAAACAAATTATGTTATTATCAGACATTAAACTCAAGAATATTCTGCGATTCTATAAATACTAACGTTTATTTGTTTTAATGCTAAAAATACTTAACTATACGATAAATATTTGTGTTTAATATATATCTTACATACGAAAGGTTACGGCAACATTAGCCCGCGAACTGATCGAGGCAAAATCATGACAATACTGTATGCGATATTTGGCATTCCATTGATGTTACTGTACTTAACAAATATCGGCGATATATTGGCGAAGGCTTTCCGTTACGTCTACGGGCGCCTGTGTTCGTGCAAATCGGGTGATAATAAGAAAGCCTACAACCGGTCGGTGCGATACGGCCTCAACCGCAGCGTGTCGTCGGTCACGCCGTCCGGAAACCAGAGGCTGTCGCCGCAAACGCCGACCCATTCGTTACCGAACTCTCCAATGTCTTCATTAAACAGACCAATGCATCCCATTCTCCACCAAATCGGGTATGACTTGGATTTCACTTTAATTACACAAACAGTAAAACGATTGAAAGAGAAAAAAACAAGTTTTTATAAGTCCTGCTAAATTGGCTTTCAGTTCAGCGCCGCCACCAGGGATTGGGGATCAGCAGACGCTGCAAACGCTGACCAGAGATAACGCATCTCTGTTTCAGAGGCAGTCAAACAGAGGCGACTTATCCGATGGCGCGATCACTGAATCGGCGTTTAATTTCAATGTTGTCAACGAGAGGACCAAGGAGTCCACGCGAGTACACGTGCCCATCACCCTGTGCCTGGTCCTACTGACCAGCTATGTCTGCGGCGGTGGTGTACTGTTCTCGCTGTGGGAGGGCTGGAACTTCTTAGACGGCGCCTACTTTTGTTTTGTTACTCTAAGTAATTTTAAATTTAATAAATCTTTCCTATTATTGAACGTTCAAACATATAATCCATGTGATTTTGATGTTGACTTTAAGGTACGATCGGTTTCGGAGATTTAGTACCCGGGGCTTCAGTCGTGGGGAGTGATAGCTCGCAAGAAAAGCTCGTTATTTGCAGTCTTTATTTGTTGGCAGGTATGGTATACTATAATAGTATTTGATGAGAAACTAGTGTTACTTTTGATTTGTTTTTGTGTTTGAATTTATAATATATTGAATGTGTTGTGTCTGATGTACTGATGTAATGAAGGTATGGCTCTACTGGCGATGTGTTTCAATCTAATGCAAGAGGAAGTCATACATAAAGTGCGGAGTTGTGGCCAAAGATTAGGCATTATTAGTGAGAACAGAGACGAAGAGGAATACGGCGATGAGTTTGACATGTCTTGAGACTGGAGTCTGAGAGCGAGAACTCAATATAATTTTCATTTAATAAGAAAAAGAGCGAGTCTTCGGAGTCTTCAGATAAAGTTTTCTAATTTTCTGAATGAATGAACACTTGAATGAAGAAATGCTATGAAAAGAGAAAAGGAGTGAAGAGCTGGAGAGTACCGGTGCGGAGAATATATGACGCGATTGTCGGCATAATATTATTTAATTCACATGAGATCTCTACACATATAATATATATATTTTTAAAAGTATCGCAAAATTGTTTTCTTCTTCTCGAGAGTTCACTCTCTAATCGCCAGAAGAATAGAGAGAAATAAAAATATAATTAATCTTATATTAGACTCGAGAATATTAAGGCGTTTGGCGAACAATAAACGAGACCCGCAGGGACTGGCGATAGGCTGACGGCCCCTCCACTGTACATCACTCTCTCGTATGTGTCGATGTAATCACTAATAATAATAATAAGACCAAAGAAAGTGTTACCAAAAGGCGAATGAAATGAAGACATGAGATGATAGAGAAAAAAGTCGTCGCAAAGTATTGGCATAAGTATTGGCATAAGTATTGGCAAATACAGTATATATGTGCGGCCATTGAAAAAGGGACACAATGTATGTCTGGTGGCGGACACTGACTACAATTCATTCATAATAGCAATTCGATTAGGACTTAATTTTGATAAATATGATCGCAATGAAACTCTTTGGACATCTATTAGCGAGATTGTGGTCGTAAGAGCTGTAATATTTCAAAAGCCGAGCGCACAAAAAACATACACCGATTGTCCCCGATCAGTCTTAACAGCTCTAATAAATTGTAACTCTTTTTATTCTGTACGCCAAGAATATTCTGTGGAATATAATTGATTTGATTTGTATGTGTTTCGCGACAAAACAAAACTCTGTCCACAATATTTTATTTAAACAAATAAAAGTACTGTACTATAAATTTTGATAAATTAAATGCGATTTTTATTTCTGTTGTTGTTTTTTGTATTTGTTAAGAGAAATTTATTTATTAAAGTCATTGTTATTTTATTGCCCAAAACAAATAAATACGAGCACACAAATTACATTGAATCCCAATGTCTCTATTGAATCCTTTTATCAATTGTGGACTTATTTTTTGGGTTTTGATACATGACTCCTGTTTGCTGTTATGTCGGCCCAACACACAGTGTTTGGCACTCAAGAGGTAGGTCTGGAAATAAATTAACAATAAATTTAAAACAATCTTATATATAGCGAGAGTGTGAGCACAGGTATCTGTTGGCAGCAAAAGTCGGATCAAATGAAAGAGAGAGAGAGAGAGAGAGAGAGAGAGAGAGAGAGAGATCGTGGGCTCAGCGCCAGAAACTACTATAACTAAGAGCTCATAAAACAACAAAAGATGATTATTATTATTATTATTGCACTTTTGAAACCTTTTTTGTTAGACTTATTTAAAATAGAAAAGCAAGAGAGGAGTCAAAAGGAAAAACAGTTGCTTTTGACTCGAGTTTTACATCACATTCACTCGCATTGTATTGTTTTTCTGTTCAATTCTAAGGGGTATAAGTGCCTAAACGACACATCAATATATACTGTATATACAGCGCTGTATATATTCTCTATGACTATTGCACTGTATATAACTGTAAGGCATATATTTAGTGTATATATGGATTGTTTGCAATTCCTTTATATATACTATACTTTATTATAGGCACTCGTATTGAACGCATTTCCCAAAACTGAATCCACTTTTAGTTTTTCTAAATTCTAGCGATCGATCTCTTTCTGTATATAACTTATACTTAATATACAACACAACTCTTCTTTTAGTACTATTCCTCCAAATCTTCTTCCCATCCATTCCTCAGTGTCTTTATGTTATCGTTATATTTTCATTCAAAAGCAAACATATCGTTAAAAATTGTGAATAAATTTAATTATAACTAAAGAATTATATATTTGAAGAAAATCTTTATGATATGTTTTTCCATATATTGGATAAAATGTTTGGTTTTACATAATTATGATTTATTATAGCTATTTAGTTGTGATCCACTGGTTGTGTGGCACTAAATATCTGGAACACAGTGAGAGAGAATAGACAGAGAACTGAGGAGAGAGAGAGAGAGAGAGAGAGAGAAAGAGAGAGAGAGAGAGAGAGANAGAGAGAGAGAGAGAGAGAGAGAGAGAGAGAGAGAGCAGTGTTGTGTTGTACTAATTTCGCACACGTCATGAGAAGTATGTGATAGATTGCGATTGCATTATGTGTTTCACTACTTATATAATACTTTTGCAATTTTACTACAAACGCGTCGTTATATTGTTTTATATAATGATGAATGAAATGATGGCACAAAACACTGGTTCCCATCGACAGTAGTACACACACTGTGTGCGTATTCCTGCACTGTAAGGGAACTGTATGTTTCATAACAGTGTCATTGTCTCCATTCCTCCAAATGTCTTGACAGTAGGCAACCAATAGGTGCGA
Source organism: Oppiella nova (assembly GCA_905397405.1). Taxonomy (NCBI): domain Eukaryota; kingdom Metazoa; phylum Arthropoda; class Arachnida; order Sarcoptiformes; family Oppiidae; genus Oppiella; species Oppiella nova. The sequence goes on from CAJPVJ010000630.1 coordinate 15,134, forward strand.
CCGAAAGTCAATATCATTTCTCTCTTTTTTAGGTGAATATTATAGCATTTGATTGAGAAAACGATTTCATTTCAACCGAAATGGTATTTACTTTAATAAATGCGACGAAAATAATATATATTTAAGACTTATATAGTATGGCATAGAATTGACTCATATTTACATATATTTGAAGATAAGCGACATTTTTATCATTCAATTGTAATGTAAAAAAATGCATTCACTTTGACTTCGGGGGAATTCATCTTAATTATCTCCAAACGCTAGACGAGTATTACATTTGCAATCAATTCTTAGTCTCAAATCTACTCAACAATAAAATAAACACAAAGACAAAGAAGATATAAATTCCTTGTAAATCATGGGTTCATTAAAAATGAATTTTCTCGGCATTCCTTATAGTATTATATTATAATTAAAATGTAATAAAAATTAATTTAATTGCAAAAAACATGAAAACTTATAGAAAAGTATTTGACTCAAAGAAATATATACGGTTTATATAACGAGAAACAATATTCCTTTTAAATACAAGTTTTTAAATCCTAAAATAATTGATTTATATGTCCGAAGAATTAGTTAGAATTTGTTGTATTTGATTGAAAAGATGTTCGTCCGATATATAATCCATTAGTATATACCCTGTAAGGGAATTGGCAGAGAGAGAGAGAGAGAGAGAGAGAGAGAGAGAGAACTAGGAATAAGAGAAAAATTATATCATTATATTTATTAAATTTTATATCCATTCGAGAGTATTGTAAACAGAATTGATTTTCTCTTTGCCATTGTGTTCATAAGAATCAAAGCGATTCTTATATCTACTCGAGTGGTCATCAAATCAAGTATTGAAAAATTCCATACAATTCAGTGACATATTATGTGCCGATTCTCTCTCATATATTGGTATATATATAAAATCGATATATATTTTCAACCGCTTTCCTTATATGAGTTTAGAAACTTATTTCTCAAAATTGAGTTTTCAATTACAAATACATGCAATGGATTATTAAAAACAACTTCAAATCATATATAATAATAATCTCTTAAGCAAATATGAATGCGAGATATTTTTATATTTAATTGAAAATCAATACAGCAAACCTCAACAAAACTCAAACATAAATATAACAGTTAAATCTTATTAAGTGTAATGAACTTTTAATTAAATAAATTTGTCTGAATCCGATTGATAGTTGCAAAACGCATATAAATTTGTCATTTGCTATCATATATTGGGCGACAATTGTATGGTTTCATTGTTTTTCAGTGAATTAAAGGAACAAATATTTATAAACGAAATGAAAATCAATTTCTATACCAAAAGGGAGGGTAGTATTTGTTGTGATAAATAGTGTAGACTTAAGTAATAACGGACCGAAAAGTATTAGTGGTCTCACGAAACCATCGCTTTATTTGATTGAGCGCTCAATAAAGAGGTAAATATCAATACATTGGATGCAAATACTGGTCCCCAATACTAATACTAATTCCGTGCAAACACTTAGAGCACATACAGCCCGACCCCACAGTCTTATATAATATGCGAGAACCTAACTGTCCTAAGGCTTGAATCAAATACGAGAGACTAATTTGCAATTATATTTAGTCTCTTATTACTAATTATACGAATATTTCTTATCATTAACGTGAATATATTTGTAGTTTTTTAAAAAGCAAAAATATAGTGTAGTTAGTGAGTTATCACACAATACAGTGATTTGTAGTCTAATTGTGAGCACTTGTAATAAAAACTATCTATTGATTTGGTGATATATTTTGGGAGAACTTATCATTTGTTTGCTTCAAATCCCATTTGGTTGCCGTTTTTCGCTCACTTTATGCTCGCTTTATGTAAAAACATTTTTCGATACACTTTGGAATTGCAATACATTTATTGATTTATAAAATCAATTCGTTTATAAAACTTAATATTAGTGACGGACTCAGACATTGCCGGAATATTTATGATGGAAAAATATTTTTAAGTATTTTTTGCAATTTATTCAAAATATTTTGTGTCTCAAAACTGCGAATGGTTTGAGTGCTCTATTGTCTTAATGTCAAGAGATTTCAAGTTTATAAACTAATTAATTTGATCGTGATCCATTTGTCAACTGAATGGTAAGTTAGAGTATATTGAAGTTATATGTCTGAGAGATATTTAAGTTTTCCATAACAATAGATGAAAGGATTATATATTGTCTATCGATATGGATATGAATGCGACAATCGTTGAGACATATATATATTTCCTGCGTTTTTGTGCACTTTTCCAATAGGAATAAACTTATGGCTGAAGGCATTCATCACTTGATCCCATGCCTGCAATACTATGGCATCTCTGGTGAACACTCTCACCATACAGTAAATTGCATTATACAGTACATTGTAGATCATTACTTGTAATAGGATTTATATGTGATTTGATGTACTTATGTATGTGTTTTGTGTATGAGTGGCAAAAAATTAGAATTCAATATTGTAACCCCCATGTTCAAATACTGAACTCACATTTTGTATGTCACATACAGTGTATATAAACTTCAAACCCGACAAAATGTATATACAATCCGATTCCTAATCATAATACACGCCATCTCTTCATATTCTGTGCAGTAATACTGATATGTGTTTCCAAAGCAAAGAATTAAAGGAAAAAAGTTTAATAAATCTATGATATTAACGGATATAATGCGAGAATTATTTTCTACGAATTTAATATTTATTTAAGAAAACTATTAATTAATGAAAATGAGAGACAACACACAAACCCCCGAAAGTCCTGTAATAAATGAAATTATTTATATAAAAGTAAATACTTTATTGAAGGAAATCCGTCGCAAAGAGTGGTTTATTCCTCTTTGTCTCCAATACAACGACTTTATGGCCATAATTAATGTGCATTGCATTTGACATTTTTGTGCAAATTAATCAAAAACCATATATATATACCGTATATATACCACTGACAGCCTCTCTATTGTCAATAATTATGATTGAGTAGGAATTTAACACAATTTCTTATTGAACTCCTCCATTGACTTTCATTGTTTCACTTATTTATTATTAACAAACATATATATAATATCGTATATGAAATAAGTAGTAAATAGATATTTACAAATACTGAACTCACATTTTGTATGTCACATACAGTGTATATAAACTTCAAACCCGACAAAATGTATATACAATCCGATTCCTAATCATAATACACGCCATCTCTTCATATTCTGTGCAGTAATACAAAGAATTAAAGGGAAAAAAGTTTCATAAATCTATGATATTAACGGATATAATGCGAGAATTATTTTCTACGAATTTAATATTTATTTAAGAAAACTATTAATTAATGAAAATGAGAGACAACACACAAAACCCCGAAAGTCCTGTAATAAATGAAATTATTTATATAAAAGTAAATACTTTATTGAAGGAAATCCGTCGCAAAGAGTGGTTTATTCCTCTTTGTCTCCAATACAGCGACTTTATGGCCATAATTAATGTGCATTGCATTTGACATTTTTGTGCAAATTAATCAAAAACCATATATATATACCGTATATATACCACTGACAGCCTCTCTATTGTCAATAATGATGATTGAGTAGGAATTTAACACAATTTCTTATTGAACTCCTCCATTGACTTTCATTGTTTCACTTATTTATTATTAACAAACATATATATAATATCGTATATGAAATAAGTAGTAAATAGATATTTATTGCAATTAGTTTTTTAGACCGAGACCTATAAGTTTGATAAACGATAAAACGTGTGATACATATAAAAGCCGAAGTTATTTCTGGTTTATGTTTTTGACTCTTTTTCAGCTTAACTACCGTTTCAGCGTATGGTTGGCTAATAGTAAGCTTTTATTAAGTAAGTATTGGGTTTAGTCATTACAACAACAATCTTAAGGCAATGCAATGATAACTAAATGTGAATTTTGGACACTTCTGTCCGAGACATCACATATCGAGAGAGAAAAAGGCGATTCATTTGTGAAGCAAAATAAAAAGCAATCGATTGCTGTATTAATTACATTGAAGTGATAGCGCAATAAAGGGGTATATATGGCAATACATGGCACAGGGAGTCCAATAACGGCTATCGGCGAGTGTTTGACTAGTATTGGGTATAAACCAAACCAAAGCAAACCTTGACTTAAGTTATTTTAATATCAAACTTGTATTAACTGTATGTAAGCAAATGGCAAACATATAGGGGCTCTTCAAACATCGAGAGAGAAAGTAGTGGCGAATGTGTATAAAAATATTGATTCTCTCTCTCTCTCTCTCTCTCTCTCTCGCCATCAGATCCACAGACAATCCTCGAGAAGATAAAGTTTAGGCAAAACTTGACATAACATCACGTATAATAGGATTCGACATCCGATTCATACGCGGGATCTCCTAAATGCTGGTCTCATTTGATTTTCTTTCTTTCTCTCTCTCTCTCTCTCTCTCTCTCTCTCTCTCGCAAAGTCTACTCTAGGGGTCAGTCCTCCGTGTTTGGCGTGATTTGAATCAACACTTTTTGAATTGTGTCAAAACAAAAGCGCACATAAATCTATAGCCGGAGATAAGGATTATTTACATTAAACACAAAACAAAGACTCCGTTTGATGAGAGAGAATATATCGAAATAAAACAAAATACTAATTAAATTAATGAAAGCACTGACTGTCGACTTTGTCGGGAAATTTAATTTATTTTATCCATTGAAATGACATTCAAAAACATAGCGTTTTAAACACTATTTTAGAGGATTTAATGTCTCGGCGTAACAGACATTAAAGAAATTTATAATTTCATAAAAATTAATTTATTTGTCGCGAAATGTGCGTAAAAATGGAGTGAATTTTATTTATAATGTAAATAAATTTCGCCTGTTTTCCGCTGTAATCCTTGTTTTTTGATAAAAATGTGATTAACTTAAGGCTAGTGTCGGATGGAAAACCGTATTGAAAACTACGGTCTAATCTCACAGCACATGGAGTTATTTGTTGGTGTGATGCTCACACACACAGCAAATAGCCCTGTGCTCCCTAAATGTATACCATAGTATTATACTGTAAAAACCTTAACTTATATTTATTGCCACACATTTGCAAAGTGTTGCCAATAAAGTTAGTTTGTGTTATACGAGTGTTTTCTCGCTCGCTATCAGCGCTTAGATATTTATGTTAATGCGAAAAGCAGTACTAAAAGCAAATTTTCGGCATTAAATTCAAATGTCTGGGTCTCTCCTCATGATTTCATTGCACATCACTTTTATTTCACTTCAATTNCATTAAATTCAAATGTCTGGGTCTCTCCTCATGATTTCATTGCACATCACTTTTATTTCACTTCAATTCCTAAATTAGATTTTTATTAAACGATAGCCTCTTGTCCATCAACTCTCAGATATGGCGCTAAATAATATGCAAATTCTTTACACAATTTTAATTAATTTTAATAATTTTAATATATTAATTATTATAATTTATAATGATTTTGATTTGAATTTACATAAATTATACTTTTTAAACATTTCGTTTTTCAGTAAATATAAATATGTTAAATATTTTATTTTTTAAAATTAATATTATAGCTAGAATAACCTTAGTATTTTTACGATCTGATGTCATGTACATTTAATTTTAATTCGTATGTTTGTATTATGTCATTGTACGTAATTACTTGTATTAGTATAGTGTTATACTTTTAATAAAAATCGGTTGTTTGTGATTTTTACAAGCACATTTATTTGGCAGCATAGAAAAATAAAGTAGCAATGACAATTAAACAGATCTCGATACAAACAAAACTGTAATGTCTATTCTCCAAATGAAAATTATTTTTAGCCAACAAACACTAATTTACAAGCACATTTATTTGGCAGCATAGAAAAATAAAGTAGCAATGACAATTAAACAGATCTCGATAGTTTGTTTTGACATTACAGATAAGAGGTCTTGCTCCACTACGTACCGTCAGTTTGAGGTTTTATCCTTGGCCGAGTGTTAGCTATATTATCGTTATCGGTCCATGTGTGGGCATCGATAGGACAATATTTTATAGCCGGCGTATACTCCCAGTACTCCATATATTATGAACAGTAGGGATACCACTGCCAGTGGACCGCCAACAAATGACCCTGTATATTCCACTTTTATAGAATAATTACCAAATCCCACGTCCTTAGAGTAATAAATGTTCCCGATAATAAATGCCACCACCCCGGCGATTATGATTAGTATATTAGTGCAAATAAATGCGCTCCTCGACAAACTTGATCTGTCCATGGTCATCTTAAGGTTAAATGCTGTTTTAATATTTATACCGCTAATAAACCGTTCAATCGTTAAATAATTTCATTAATTTTTCATAAACTTATAATAAAAATGTTATTTACAATTCAATTCTGTTAAACGACATATTTATTTTATATAATAAATATCTATTACATGTGTACTAATACAAATATAATATTACATGTGTTATTGTAATATTATATTGAGCACTATTATATTAATAAATATAATATTATGTACATTACTTCATTTAGTATGAAAATGTTTTAACCAAATTTAGATAACAAAGGAAGAGAGAGAGGGAGAGAGAGAGGGAGAGAGAGAGAGAGAGAGAGATCTTATTTATTAATATCATTTATAAGCAATAAAATATATAATTTAGCATTTTATATATTATATATTGTAATTTGAATAGTAAAAACAGTGTGCAGTGTGCACTGTACTAGGTGGTTTATTTGATAGATAGACAACTTTCCTACTAATGATGAGACAAAATGCAAATGCGATGCCATTGTGAGACCACAACAACACATTGCGTCCAGCGATAACCAAAATTGCGGACAAAACCATATTATATTGGAAGTCATTTGGTGTGTCATTAATCAAATGCCAAAAAGTATTCAAAAATTCCTCAGAAATGGTTGTATAGAAAGTGCTCACAAT
>CAJPVJ010000631.1:0-22103 GCA_905397405.1 Oppiella nova
TGAATGAATGATTGTTTTCGCACTGAACTCACGTACCATTAATTTATCAAAAATATGTTTTCACTCAATAGTAATAAGTCTATCAAATGTTAGCCTATAATGTAATAACTCTTTTGTAGTAATTCTTGAATAATTGATTAAATAAAAGAAAATTAAGCAAATGTTCGTTATATGAGCGGTAGATGTAATGGAAAAGTGTTGCCATAAAATTATTGAAAACTAAATGCAAACTAATTAAAACAAATGTATGAATAGGTGCTTAAAATGGATGATTTCTGTTGTATCGGCACATTATTTGGTTTCTCATATCAAGTGTTGATTCAATAGTTTTTGCCATTAATTGGAACTCAATCTAAAAGTGTTAACACATTTATGTGGAAAGGCCTCCGGCTTTCAATTGCAGAGCTTTTAATGAAAAGTTGCTTAGAATTGAAGTTTTCATTACTGATGGCTCATCCCTATGAGTACCCGAGTTCTCTCTGTCAGAGGTATATAAACGTGAATTGTTTACATAAAAAGTAAGGCATTAGTTATTATACAAACTATTGTAACACTATATATTAAACAATTTATAATACATCAAAATCTTTAAGAAATATTGTAATTGTTCAGATCATATTTTAATTTATATTTTATCAAATTTTAAGTTAATTTTTTAGTTCACTTTATAGAAGTTTTATCATTCAACTTATTGATGCAATTTATTTACTAAATGTGTTTACTTATATTCATTATTTAAATCATTTAAAGAAAACAATATTAAAAATTTATTATAATAATATAACAATCAATTAACAAATATTATACACACTTACAAACTCTTAAAATAACAGATGTAATTAAGTAAATTATAGTAATATAACTTAAAGTTACGTAATCTAATTATTAATTAATTAGCAACCTAAAGCTAAATTATTAATTTAGCACTCAATTAATTCTAGAAATTGAAAACAATAACCAAAGATTAATTTCTTTAGGCAAAGGAATATATTAAAGAAGTAAAGAATATGTAATTCATTGCAAAAAAGTGTTATATTTTAAAGTTATAATGAAAGTGAAATACAATACAATTCATACCCTGAATGATAGAATTCATTAAACTTTTCATTTTCCACTTTTCCCTTAAGAAGTAAAATATTATTCAAAACATTATTATATAAAATGAAATACTTTTGTGAATGAAATTTGTTGGCAATTGGTTTGGATGTAAGAGAAAACTTCTCAATTCAATGAATGTCAACGCATTTGTCTACAGACTTATGATGAGCGCCAATATCTTAGCATTTGATGAAGTAATCTCGTGTTGGTTTACATTGAATTGAAATGAGTTGTTGGAAAACACGAAAAAAGTTTTACGAGACCCACAACTGTCCGCATTGGGAATGGTGTGACACACGTGTTGGGGTGGCTGTGGAGCCGAGAGTGTGGGAGTGTGTCGGTGAGGATCGGTGGCAGTCGGACACGAGTGCGCATCCGTGGCCTCACTAATCCTCTTGAGATATTAGTTGCGTCCTTAACGTTAAGTATAGCTCTGTTAGACTGTTAGATATGTTATGTTATTACAAATCGTCATATTCTCTCGTATATACTCTCATACTCTATACGATAGTCATGCATAACGTATGGTATGATTATGTTATTGAAGAGCCCGAGCTCTTAGGCTCACAGTTACCAATGTTTCATGTGATGCACATCTCGTGAATATATTCATTTTTACCCCTACTTTCCTCTCATACATACTATAAGCGTATTTTGCTCATGAATTTTAGACTAGACGTGACTTTTTATGTGTACCATATTATGCAGTTATCATAAGCCATGTATTACTTGAGAGCACACGTTTAGTTACCAACAAATTTTATATCTATATTCACTTGAACTCAATTGTAGGCATACCATTTCCAGAGTCAACAAATTATCTCAATTAAAGTTTTAAATTGCATTCAAATGACTACTTTCAACACTAATCATAAGACAAATTCCCGATTATATTGCTCTTCATAAATAAATGACTACACAATACATACACTCCTTTCCATTAATAGTATATCAAAATTATTAGATATTATTATTGCTTTCGTATTATTGTTATTATGCTTTCCAGTCAAATGCTATCAATAAAACAGAATCAACTTTTCAGTGCATTTCAATTCAACACATCTATGCCATAGAGTACAGACAAAATTGGATGTATTAATGTTATGTATAAATAATATGAATTTTTTACATTTTAGACAATTGCCTAGAAATGCAAATAAACCTTTTATTTATATTGGTTTCAAATGCTGTGCAAACATGAAATTTAATTTTATTAATCGATTCATTACTTTAAATGAATGTAATTATGATTAATGAATATAATTGGTTTGTGTTTTCTTGCGATGGCAACAAAATTTCTCACTTCTGAAGGCATATAAATATTCATTGAATAATAAATGAAATACCTTTTAGTGAAATATATTTTATGTCAAATAAAATTCGTTCAGTTCTTCAGTTAACGCGTCCATTGAATAAGAAAAATAGTGAAACCGAAACCACTTTTAAGAAATTTATATTATCTTTAATTAACAGAATATTAAGTTGAGATAAAAGTTCTCAATTTATGTTAATAATATTTATAATGAAATAAAATTTCAATTTAGTTTCGGTTCCTTTCAAAAGATACTATCATAGCGTACTGTATATTAAATTTTCAACTTATTGTGGATTTTACTTTTAAAGTAACAAAATTAGAAACAAAGAAAAAGTTACTAAAACTAAATTGAATTCATCAGAAATGGCCAACAATTGCTTCTGTAATAAAGTCCTTTAATTTGCAATAATTTGAGTTAAAATTGCTTTCACAAAATATATATCAAATCTAATGTTAATAATATTCATCTCGTACGCTTTTAAAGCATAACTCTACTCTATGTTTAAATCTTTTAAAACAATTGAGTGCATCACATAATTTTAGTACATTTCAAAAAATATTTTTCTTAAACTGTTTAAATATATTATATTATATAGGCTATAATATATTATAAAGGTCAATTTGAAAACTTTTGAGAAAAATTTGTGATACCGTTTGTTAATATTTAATATTTGTTTGTTATCTTGCACAAATAAATTCTAGTTTAGCGCTAAAGTAATATATATTTTGAAAAATAAGTTTTAAAATCTTTTCAAAATATCTATTTTCCAAATGGTGTTAAGAGAAATCATAATATTTTTGTGAGCCTAACACCAGAATCACAACTCATATTATTATTGATCGTATGTTAGTCTATAAGAGTTGGTCACTACTCAACACATTGCCATTTGGCATCATTTGATAGTATAATACGGAATATAATGAATTATTTGCAATAAACTGTATTTATAAAGAAAACACATCAATGCATTCAAATCGTATGAATCCAAATGTGAATGCAATCATATTCTTGCTCACATATTCTTATCAAATATAAATAATACAAAACCTATCATAAATGTGCTTTTAATATTGTTTAAAATATTCCAGTAAATTAAATAAAATTAGTTATAAATTATAGCTATAATATAAATAAAACAATTCTTACGGGAGTTCATCAATTAATGTTTTAGATAAAATCAATGAGATTTAATATTTAATTAGTTTATTATCAAATTGAATAAAATTATAGCGCTTTTGTAAAGAATGTATAATTTGGTTGACAACGAATTGATTTTTTATTAATATTTTTATTCTAGTAATAAAACTTTGATTATAATAAAACAGTAATTCATATGATGTAAAACATTAGTGTTCAGTGTTTATAATTTAGTCCTTTGTGTTTACTATTTGGACACAAAAAAATTGATAACAAATGAATAATTCCGTCCACAATAAAGTCTACATGTCATTAGCGTTTTTAATTCAATAATGGCTTATGTTTTATGCTATTGACTACTTATAGATATAGATTTGAATCACTTTTTATGTTTGATTACATCAATCATCATATATTGCAATCAACTAATTATTACAACTTTTCGCACAGAAGTACAGAGAGATGTAATAGACGTGCCCTCACTATATAATAGGTTGATGTACTGTACAGTACTATATTTTAGTTACCGAATATATTGCATAGTATATGCATGGTCAATTATATTATTTATACCACACTCTTATATATTCAGCAACTTTCTGCACACACATACATGAATACATTTGCCGTATAAATAAAATAAAGGAAATAATTTTGATGATTGAAATGATAGAAAATTGGAAATTCTTGAAAGTAAACAAACAGTTTATTCTTAATTAGATTCCCAATGAGAGAGCAGTTATTCCGGTTATCCCAATCTCATCTAACATCACATCCGAGTGACAACGGCTCGAAAATACTCTAAAATAACAGTTTTGTATACTTTGGATACCAAAATTTTCAACAAAGTAAACCACATAGTATTTTATCTCTTATTGTTAATGAAATGCTTTAATTATATTGTTATTAAAAAGTAATAATATTTTTGGAAAATTGCAAATAATTAAGAGTCAGAACCACAGAAAACATTAGTCGGTTTGGGATTTGCGGTCATTTGCTCTTTCTATATCACAATGTTATCAAACATATTATTGATTACGGAATGAAAAATACATTTGTTAAGTGCAAATATATGGAGACTGTCTCTCTTGAGCCCATGAGTATCCCTACTCGGTAGTCATTACTTTTGAAGAATTCTAAGCAACTTTTCATTAAAAGCTCTGCAATTGAAAGCCGGAGGCCTATCCACATAAATGTGTTAACACTTTTAGATTGAGTTCCAATTAATGGCAAAAACTATTGAATCAACACTTGATATGAGAAACCAAATAATGTGCCGATATAACAGAAATCATCCATTTTAAGCACCTATTCATACATTTGTTTTAATTAGTGCAGCAAACCATTCGCAGCATTTAGTTTTCAATAATTTTATGGCAAAACTTTTCCATTACATCTACCGCTCATATAACGAACATTTGCTTAATTTTCTTTTATTTAATCAATTATTATTCTTAATGATGTTTTCTCAATAATGTAATATCCGATTGTAAACTATCTGAATAATGATAACTCACTTTTGTATAAAAACTATTTAATTACCATGCACTCAAGTCACGCTTTTGTTAGTAAGTAAGTGTGATTATCTAATTTCAGGCGGAATGTAGTCCTCGTCGACCACTGTTTTGGACTTAAGTTCAGCTATTTTTTGTTCCGCTGCCACGAAATCCATCTCATGTTTGGCGAAGTTCTCGAAGAAATACATAATTCGATGCTTTTCTTGCATTTCGCTCTTCTTGTCGTCCAATTGTTTCCTTCGCTCCTCTTTCAGCAAATCCTCCATTTGTTTGTTGAGCGCTAACTCTCTATCCTTTTCCCACTCTTTGAAAATCTGTGGCATTATTTCCGTGTCTTTTATCTCTAATTCCTTTATTTCCGACAACTTCTGCGAAACTAATTCATCCAAATCTTTGTCCACAATTTGCGAGTCGTTGTCCATTACATCTAAAACTTTCTTAATGTCTAATAATATCTGTTTATGGGTTGACTCGTCGGTCAACTTCTCAATTGATTCGTCCACTGTTTTGACGACATCTTTGACTACATTTTGTTTAAGTTTCTGAAAACTAGTCAATAATTTCAAACATTTATCCCATTTCTCGTACAAAATGAGACCAATTATCTGCTGACTTCTACCAACGATATCATCAAATTGTTTACTGAAAAAATAAAGCGTTTTTCCGCACAAATGGTTGGCGTCTCTAATGTCGAAGTGATCGTCAAACCATTTATTCCTGAGATAAGGCACTCGTATGTACTGAACCTCTTCGTCGTTATCATCGGTGGTGATGACGGCTCTATCGGTACAGGCGTTCGGATAGAGTTCGTCCTCTTTGGCCAGTCTTTCGAGTTCTTCGGATTCAAACCATTCGCTTCTATTCTCTTCTCTGAGATATTTGTGAACTGAATATAAGGCGAGCCGTTGACTGATGCCATTGCCACAGTCCTCCTGAGCCATCATAAGTGCGGCCACTCTGGCGGCTGCCCTCCAGTTCTTCTCATCGATCAAGTGATCCAAAAGCATATTATAAGAGAAGAGATCCGCGAATATTCCGAAACCAATTCGATCGCTAAGAATGTGAAGCAAACGATCGGTTTGTCTGAATTTGAGGAAAACTCTGCAGAAGGCGTGATGTGTCGACTCCAGAGTATTGACGGTCTCTTTGGATCGTCTCAACTGATACACCAAATGCTGCAACTCTTCCAACTGTTCCACTCGTGTCACACAATTGGCGAATATGTCCACATCCACTGCACTCACCCGCAGCTTCTTCTGGTACCTCTGATTCAGTTCACTGAACATCGAGTCTACCGGCGAAGACATTTGTGGTTAACTATAGTCAACAAAATGGGATCAAAGAGATGACAAACCGGCTCTATAAGAGTAGTTCTCTAGCGAAAACTTAGACCTGAGGGTAAGGAAGAGTGTACTCATCCTCACGGGATTCTAACACGCCTAGACTATGAACAATTCAGACAGTACAGAACGTGAGTTGTCTAGGAGTGATTTAAGACATGAATTGTATGAACGAAACGCTTTCAACGCTTTCAAAGTATTCATCATTTGATTAGCGATTAAACGCTTCAATGTTTTGATTGTCCGGCGGTTCACACATGCGATCACTCATTGACTCTACACTCACGACATCTCACGGACACCACTCAACACATTCACCACTATCTCCAGAATATTCTGTATTCTGTAAGATTTATAATACATTATAATATAATATATTAGTTATATAAATAATTTTATTATAATTAATTTTCAAAATATTCGTGAATAATATCCATTCTAATTAAAAATTAACTTTATAAAAAAAAGTTTTAATAGTAACGTGGAGTACATATTACATGAATTATTCAGTTTACAGTTATTAACTGTAATTTAGACATTCAGTTATAATTGTTATAAAACTATATTTTAAAGTGAATATTAAACTTGATTTTCTTCGGTTTCGATAATTGGCTCAAAATGTTGGAAATTCTCATAAAGAGGTGTTTCGTCGATTGGCTCTGACTTGTGAGCGTCGGTAGCATTAGTATTGGTGGCGATATTCCTGGGATTAGTGATCGGCTTCTTCCTGACCCATGATTTTTGGAGACGAGAGAAACGATTGGAAAGATTTCGTTTGCGTAGACCCGCGTAGACTCGACTCACGTTTTGCTTCAATTCATTAAGTACTCACATTTAGTTTCAAACGAGAAATTATTATATATAGATATTTACCTCGATTAAATCCTTGTCTTTAGTGTGATTTGGTTTTACTCTAATATTTGGCGCGTCTTTTACGTCTGAAAACATACAATTAGTTAACAAAATATATTTTCAATGATAAAACTTCTATAAAGTTAACTAAAAAATTAACTTCAAATTTGATAAAATATAAATTCAAATATCATCTGAACAATTACAATATTTCTTAAAGATTTTGAGATATTATCAATTGTTTAAAACCTGCGAAATAGTCTTCATAACTCTGGAGCACATCAATGCCAAAAAATTCTGCAGTTTCGTCAGGAAATCTCAAGTCCGAGAAAAATGCAATGACTCCAAGAAATAGACAGAATATTCCTTAAAATAAAAATTAGTGTCAAAATTTAAAAAAAATACAATTACATGAAATGCCCACCATTTATAAGATTCAAATAATAACACAACGAGTAGTGTGGGGCCAGGAATACAGTCTGTCCACTGATGTAGTGCTCGAATGGAATTCTTAGAGGAATTGGGTTTCTAAGCATCGAATAGAGAATATTAGCGCTTATAAGACACGAACCCGTCATCAGCAGAAAGAGAGCGCCGTATTGTATGACCATTTGAAAGAGTATGAGTGACAATACAAACAGTGGCACCGATAGCCTAAATATCAAATTGTTTTTACATCCAACAAAAAGTACTGCAGAATACAAACCAAATGAGAATATGTGTGAACCAACCCGACAATCGGTAATTACGTCCCCAACGTATGCCTTCCCCATCAAATGTGAAATACTCGGCCACCCATAGAATCGCATTCGGGAGCCCTTTATATTGGGAATAACGGTATTGCTGGTGGAATATACCGGCTGTTCAAACAGAATATTGTCAACAAATTGCTTCAAAAAATATACAGTATGTAATAATTCAATTCAAACCTTGAGGTGGCTTTGGTTGGGAAGGGACTGAGGTAAGGGTACTTATTACAAGCAATATTAATTATCAAAGAGGGTCAACGAAAAGCCCATAAGGATTTTCACAATATAAATATGGGGACTCAGGATATAGTTCCGCAATAGAAACGTTAACGTGAGCACCAGTTCCCGCTTTGTATTGAACCAATGCGTCTACGGAATCGGTTTCCCATTTACTCTCGAAATTACAAACTTTTACAATAATTTAATGCATAATATTAAATAACTAATTTTATAACCAATTGAATTTTTGGATGGTTTATAACTTTGAGGTTATTTTTGTCGGCGTTTTGTGGCTTACCTTTGTTTGGTAGCGATGTAAGTATTATAATTTGTATAAATTCATTTTAAAATATTTTAAAATATTTTAAAATATTTTAAAATATTCAAGAATTTATCTATGAATAGTCATAAATGAATTAATGCTTCAAAATAAAAAATACATAAATATTAAGTTAAGTTAAGTTAATTATATTTGTAAAATATAATGGATAATTAAAATGAAGACCTCTTTGCCTCTAAATCCGGGCAAAACAAACAATATTGAAACGACTATTGAAATAAATGCGAAAATTAAAGCATATATTTCAATATCAATCGAAACGCTGGTTTTATTTTTGTCATAAATGGTGGGAAAGCCTTCAGAACGATAGGCCTGATATAAATTAGTTTCTCTAATCGTTTCATAAGATTCCATGTCTTTTAGACATTTATATTATAAGTGTTAACTCAGTTGACATGACATGATATTAATCAGTGTATTAATTATAGAATTATTATAACTTGAGTTAACACATTTCGTAATTTAAATATTATTAAAATATTATTGTCCTTTTTAAGTGATGTCTTTCCCTCCCAGAGCATCCGATCGTATATTCTTCCGTTATATGTTTTCTATACAGTATAGAGTTGTATATTATTTGTAATTTACATTTATTCATGAATTTACATCAGCTTCTAAAATAGCCATTACTGGTATGCTGTGTATAAATTTAGACACTAATGAAAATTGTTACAATAATCTGAAATTCTGCATTATTCAATAAATAGACTTATAACTAATTTACGATTTTGAGATATTTTATTTGTGAATTATACAAATTATGTTTATGAAAAAACGCAAATAACGAGTTGACCGGAAAATATTATTTGGCCACTAGTGAACATTGTCATGTACATCAGTTTTATTAGAGTTTTTATGGCCCATAGCTTAAATTAAAGGCCTGCAGTATATCCTATATTTTCTATAAAATCTTTATTTACAAGTGATACTATTTATGTTAGGATTAGTTTTAAAAATTTTATACCAATATTTCTATTAAAATTTGACTTTACAAAAAAGTAGGAACAGTTATTATTGCACAAGCTAATATTTACTTACCAGACCATCACTTTAATATCAACTATTTTATTTAGAAAATTGTGATGACAATGTATTCAGCTTACCAATTCATATTGTATTCTAAAACCAACTTTTGCCACTGCTATTCAATATAACTTACTCTGCTTATATTTACATAAAATTCAATTTAATATTTATATCTGCTTCCTAATGTATTATTAATGAGCAAACTATAAATAACTAAGATATTTGTAGTCATGACTTAAAAAATAATGATTAAGAGTAAGATATTTAGTAATTTTAACTATTATTCATATTGCTAGTTTGTAATGTTTTTGATATTTTCATGTGTAAAAATAATAGTATACTTATAATATAGCTAACGGTCTTAATAACTTTTGAGAAGTAACTTTCGTTAATCTTAATTATAATTTGTTTTATACAGAATCTGTATAATTGTTCGTATGTTTGAAATATAAAATTATTTATACAATAATTGCAGTGTTTGAATTGATTTTGAAAATATAAAATCTAATGTTTTTCTGTAATAAATATAATAAATGAGAACAGAATCGCAAAAGAATTTATAATAAAATAAAAAGTTTTGAATTCGTTTTGTTTGTTCATCGAGAATGTGGTGATTATAACGGATAAAGTACTGTAATTAAAAGTAATTAAAGAGTAAAGGGCTTAGAGAGTACCGCAAAACCAATTGGACATCAAATGAATGTAA
The DNA here is from genome assembly GCA_905397405.1 of Oppiella nova. NCBI lineage: Eukaryota > Metazoa > Arthropoda > Arachnida > Sarcoptiformes > Oppiidae > Oppiella > Oppiella nova. The sequence goes on from CAJPVJ010000631.1 coordinate 10,301, forward strand.
AAAGAAAATATAAATTTCAAACATTGATTAAGAATCTTATTGTATATTAAATAATATAATTTTTATACAAAAAATTATGATTACATATAATAATAGAAATTGATATAATTAATGGTGAAACCGTTAAATAAATTGTAAAAAATGAATGTATGAATAGGACGGAAGGGACAGTAATTGAGAGAATCGATAGAATGCTGTTTTGTTGACAATCATTAAAGTAATACAAAAGTTGCTTATTATCTGTAAAACATGTTAACAAATCTTAGATATGATTCGTATGAATAAATAATTATTACAAATGAAGTATTTTTGGGAAAATAATCGATGAGAAGAGAGTGGACTAAACGGGCGTCCGATTGATGTCTAAAGCAAACCACTAAACCTAATGTGCCGTCAGTTCACTAAATCAACTGAAATGAATTGCTTGAGTCGGTCTAAGTATTGCGAGTACAGCTCCACGTCGTTATGTCCGGCGCCCTCCACCCACAGGGGCTCCACAGCGCGCGGGCAGCGCTCATACATCGCCAGCCCGTGCGAGAAGTCTATCACCTCGTCCTCTGTGCCGTGGATGACCAGCACAGGCGACGCCACTTTCGGCACTTTGTCGATGCTGTCAACCATACATATGTCAGTCATCACTATATCTGTATACCGTATATGAGTGCAAACCTGGGAAAGGCGTCGAAAAACCAGGTCCTCTTGGTGTTGGGAAAGGCAACTCTCATACCAGACATGAGGGGTGAGTGGAGGATAACGGCGCCCACTTCATAGCGTGAGGCCAAGTCCACTGTAGGAACAGTACCTATGCTTTGGCCGTAGAGTATGACGTGTTCGGGACTAATGCCATACCGAGTCCGCAGCGAATGCCAGGCGGCGTCGATGTCTGCGTACAGGTTCTTCTCGGATGGCTTCCCACCACTGACTCCATAGCCGGAGTAGTCGTAACTGAATATATTGCAGCCAATCCTTGTGCCCAAACCCAAGTAAAAGCTACTCATTTGTCCCAAATCGACGGCATTCCCGTGACTGAACAGAATCGTGTACTTCGGGGTCGGCGTCGCTCTCACGTACATACCTGTGCTCACAGACCAGACAACCAGTGCTCGTATGAGTGATAAGACATTAGAGTTATACATGACATGAAGACATACATGCGATACGATTGCCTCGATTGGTGCGCGAGAAGAAGACCTCGAAGGCGTCGAGTTCTCGCTGAGTGTACTGCCATTCGGCTCTTTCCGTCAAAGACAGCGTCTGTTTCGTGTCCGTCGTGTCCGACACCACGCTATACGTGGGCTCCGGCGGCAGGAAAGCCAACTTCGCGGCGATCCTCGCCGGACAGGGAGGACAGCAAAACAGACAACACAACTCACTGAACGATAGGCCGTTCATCCTTTGCTGGTTTGATGGCGTTGTCGTCACTTCCACTGATGGCTCACTCGAAGACATCGACGACACCGCTTGTCATCAATCACTCACTCACTCGACAACCACTCTATTGTGAGCCGATGTCACTGTCAGCGCTTCCAATGCTTGCGATGAGTGCTTTGGTCACTGATTGGGACACTTGTTGGTGACGACGACCGCCTCAGTGGTGCTCTTGGGATGAAAACAATGGACAGAAACGCTTCAGAATATATGGATTGCAATCACAGCCAAAGTGACAAACACTCCATGTTTTGCACAATCAATGAATGAATCACTGAATCACACACAGAGTCACACTGTTTGTGAACACGCGGTCATTCACACCACTCCCCACTCCCCCCACCAGTCACTCAGTCAATGCTTTCGAGCTGTACGACAACCCCTGTCTCCGTATGACGTCTTATCCAACGCTCACTCCATTTAGTGTACATTATATGTGAACACGAGTTCACTAATCGAGTAAACATTGGAGTCGACGCTAACAAATGGTTGGAAGAAAGGCATAACTAGTGCTATAAAAGCTATTACTGAGCGATAGGTGAGTGGGTGTGAGTTACGCCCTTCCGAGTGCTACGACGACTGTTTGTGATTGAGTAGTGTTTTGGCATTTAGTGTAATGTTTAGTGAAATTAGTGACAATCGGATGAAATGATTGTAATATAAGGGGATTGTTGTGGACATCGAAACGATGGACATGTCTTTGCCGAGGAATACATCACTTCTGGAGAAGTGGTTGGAAGACATGCCGAACAGCAACTCCGCGAATGTCAAGAAAGAGCGCAAAGACTTCCGCGACATCTTTGCCTCGAGTGTCACCAATTCGTCGGACCTCTTGAGTCGCATGAGTGCCGCCTCGCACTCGATCACCACCGGAACCAATGGGTTGCAGACAAACACCAATTCAGTGCATAATAACCACAACAGTAATAGCGTTCACAGCAATGAGACAAAGGTTTGATGGCATGAGAGTGAGTGTCGCGTGAATTGGTGTCACATTTGTGTTGATATTTGCAGACAAATAGTGACGAAAGCGACGACAAGTCGGCGGTGGACTCGTCGAGCGTGAAGGGGGTGTTCGGGTGGCAGAGCGTCGACGACATACCCCTTCCCGTGATTCTTCGAGAGGACGAGAAACTGGTTGCCGTCAGAATCGTCGAGTCAAAGGTTTGTGACAATTATGATGTGTTTGTCGCGTGTATTCACTGTTGAATGCCTTTCCCTCGGATGCGATGAACAGGTGATCGCGAAGTTCAGTGCATTCCTGCCGTGGAATGTCTTCTCGTGTATAAACATAAAGAGCTATTATGTGACCGAAAATGAGGCCAAACTGCTGAACGAAATCAATGGAAACCATTGCGAGTATCAGTTCGGATGCGATCCGTTCACCACTAAAGACGTGGTCGTGTGTCTCCCGGATGTCAGCATTTTGCATAAGTTCTTGAATACGAGTAAAGATATCTTTCATTACGGACTCTCAAAGAGTGGTATCGATTGGTTGGGTTTCATCAACATCTCGGGCTCTTATATCCCATACATCGCCAAAAAGGCGGTCAACGCGACGGCTGTCCACAAATACGTGCCGCAGTCGTTGGTCCACAAGATTGTGCTCTTAGTGAAGGTCGAGAAGATTGAAATGACTGAATGGGACGCCTCTTACCTGCGAATGCTGTGCGCTTATGCGGCCCTCGAGAGCGTTCACATCCAGTCCAACGACTCCCTCTGTCTCCTCAATGACCTCAAGTGGGACTCATCTCTGTGTCCGCTACACATGGAGGAGTGCAGTCCTCCCAACCCTCTCATTCATAACAAATATTCTAATAAAGACTTCGCGTTCTCGAGTCCGCCGTCTGTCGCGCGGACACAGAATCAGGCGATGGATGAGAACAGCAGTTGGTTAATGGCATCGCAGGCCAGCACTTCGTCCAACGCTTTGAGATCTTTACACCAAATCACAAGAGCCGACATCAATGGCTACGCTCTGAAGGCTATTAACTTAAAACCCTATTCAACACAACAGGCGGTGTTTGTGAGCGATGTGGTGACCAAAATGTTTAGAGGCGTATCCATTCTCACCGCTCACTACATCCTCGAGAAGATTCTTCAGGTCAAGCTCTACGAGTGCACGAGGTTTGTATAGGCCGTCCCACACATACCATCCCTCCACTCAAACAACCGTTCATTTGTTGATTACTTTGGTTTCAGATTACATGAGGACTCGTTTATGAGGAGCGGTGTCCGTCCCCTTCAGGGCGATAAACTGGTGGCCGTCGATGTGTTGCGCAAATGTTTGCCACAATTGAGACAAATAATTATGGCCGGAATGCCTCTCACACCCCATTCCTAGCAATGAATTATTTTTCACTTTCATATGATTGTAAATACTATAGTTAATCAAAATAGATTTTAACCAAAAAATAATTATTTATTTTGAAATCACTTAACTTAATGACTCAAACGGGAAATAAAGTAATTTTTAATAATAAAAATAACTTATTTTGAATCCACACTCATTGAGACATTCCATCTGTTCTTATAACTATAAATAGTACGGTATAACATATTTGACAACATTATACAGTACTGTACCGTAACCACACTTCACTGTCATTAGTTCACATATTTGTGTGCCGTAGTACTGTAAACTCGTAATATTACTGTAACTAATGCATGGCTCAATATTGAAGCTAGGTCCTTGCGCAACTTAATAGGTACTGTGCTTGTACCGGTATTACGGTAATAAAATTGATACTCATTCAAATGATTCAGGAATAAATACCGTAAGAAAAAGATAGTTGTGTTTTGAGTCAAATAAACAAAATGGTTAATTCATTAATTTAATTCATAGTTAATTTAGTAAAAACAAAAAATCTAATATAATGGTAAATATAATGATAGATTGATTATACGTAATGAATATACAGTATTCAGTGAATGAAATGCTCACTAATCGTCAGTTCTTTGTCTTACATTTCTTTTTGAATCGGAATTAGTTTTTCGTTTTTTAAAACTAATCGTTTCCTCGGTTTTCATTTTTAGGTTAAATTTATTTTTAACCGAATCAACGGTTTTCTCTTTGAACTCAATCTTCACTTCTTTGTCGTGATCGGCGAATACCGGTGCGACAATTTGTGGCAACTTTTGGTCCGGAAGTTGTAAATCAATCATTTTGTCGTCAAACTCTGTGTGCGCCACTGTTTTCCACCGGCCGTACGGATTATAAGGGCCGGCAGGTAATGGGTCGGTATCTGGGGTCACATCTGAGCTGTACTTTTGCTCCTCGAGTGATAGAAATCCAGACTTGGGTTCAGTCCATTTGGTCTCTAAAATGGGAACACATAACGAGTCAATTGATGCAACAAATGGATAACAAATCGCACCCAAAGTCTCTTTATTCACGTAATAGGTCTTCCCTTCGGATGTCTTTCTCTCCAACCATTTACTCTTCTTCTCCATCTTCTTAGCGATGGTTTCGAGAGCTCGTTGTCGTCCGACCACTAAAGTGGAGCTCTCTTCGGAAGCGGACGAGTCTTCACCGAAACGGCCCAAAGATTTGAGGGTTGACTCGGTTTTGGTGCTCTTCTTGAATAACGATATATTTGTTGCCAACTCTTTGGCGAGACTCGGGTTTTGGTTGACATCGGTGTGGAAGGCCTTCATGGCCTGGGACTCTATTTTCATCATTTCTATGTTGTATTTCTGGTCCTCTCTCTCCTGCTTTGATCCCTGCTTTTGCAACTAATCATTCAAAACACCAATCAATTAATTAATCAATCAATTAATCAATTAATGCTTTCATTCAATGCAAACACAATTGTCTCACGTCTTGTAGTTTTCGCTTCACATTCAACTGATGTCTGAAACCTCTTTCGTGAAACTCAACGCTCTGTCCATCAAATGAACGCAAAGAATATGTCATATAATAAGAGATCACTGAATGAATTGATGGCAAACTCACGGCTTTGTTGTCAGCGAACCAACACTTGCAGAAATCGCAGTACTTCTTGGGAAGTGATTTCCAGTACTCAGACCTTCACACCAAACAAACTCATCACTCAATCAATGCATTCATTACACTGTAATTCAAACTTACATTTCGTGTTGTCTTTAATCCCAATACTAATCCAATGAATGATTACACAATCAAACGGTAACTGTAATAACAAACCAAATGTTTTGCTTTCACTAAAAAACACAAATTATTTTGAAAGCCTTAAAGTTGGAAAATAAATTACGTTAATTTATAAATTTAATTTTATGTATAATTTAATTGATCGAGAGCATATTTTGCAAATAAAAAGTTAAATAAAACTATAGTCTAATTATAATTCACTAAATTTAGCACTTATTTGATGCTATAATTTGGAAATAAACTTAAATTGAGTGTTGGATTAGTATTGAGACATAATTGATGAGCAAATATGTAACCAAACAGTGACTCAATTGGTTTGACGTTCACTGCAGTGAGTGATTGATTGGATCGGTATTGTCGGACAAGAATGGGTCACATCTTCGGCAAACCTAAACCCAAGAAGAAGCCTGAGATCACTGAAGAGGACAAAGCGATTCTGGTTTGTTAGCAACCACTCCATTGGTGTCAATGTAGCCATAATGTGGTCATTCTCTTGACAGCAACTCAAACAACAAAGAGATTCCGTGAAGAAGTATCAGAAGAGGATTAAGGATGAGTTGGACAAAGAGAGACAAATCGCCCGACAGTTACTCAAAGACAACAAAAAAGAGTTGAGTGTTTGGCACGTGTTTTGGTGATTGTGTTTCAATTGGTTGTGTCATTGAATCGATAGGAAAGCGCTTCTGTTGCTGAAGAAGAAGAAATACATGGAAAGCATTTTGGATAAGACTGACAACCAGTTAATGAATTTGGAGAAACTGGTCACTGATATCGAGTTCAGTCGAGTCGAGGCAACCGTCTTAGAGGGTCTTCAGACCGGAAACGAAGCACTCAAACAATTGCATCAAATCTTATCCATCGATAAAATTGAAGAGATTTTAGAAGAAACTAAAGAAGGAATTGAAAAACAAAAGGTTTGTTTGAGTGATATCTTAGAGGCAGTGATAACGTGTCGATTGTATTGATCAGGAAATCGATGACCTCCTCCTCGGAATGAACATCGAAACGGATGAACAGAGTTTATTGCAAGAGTTGGATCAGATGTTAGCCCCGACTGTACCTGATTTGCCAGAAGTGCCACAAAACGAACGTAAGATTAAAGTGATATTCAATTCGTTTGCAAACTTATCACAAATTGTATGCATTTAGCGGTTATTGTTGAGTCGGCGGAAGACGAGGAACCGAAGGAAAGGGAACACAAGGAAAGGGATCACAAGGAAAAACAGCCCAAAGTAGCGCTCCTCGAGTCATGAAATTAATAGTCAATACATTTCTGGCTGTAATTTACAGTACAAGACATACACTAATATATTAATTACAAAGTTTTATACAACAACTATTTAATTATAAATTATTTTACAAGTATTCAAATGAATTGCGATATTTTTATTAAAATTAAATATTTTTTATTTGAATACTAAATGATTTATAAATCGATATCTTGTAATACATTTTCTATCAAAAATAGTTTGAACGCGAATTCAAACGACAAATACTTATCACTCATATTGTGAATGGCGTTAAGTTGAGCTCTCGTCGTATGTAAAACAGGATATAGGCTTTGCTTTGGGACACCGTTTGCTCGTCACATATGGTCACTGAGCTGTCATTGAAGTGATGCCAACAATCTGTTCGTCAATTAATCCATTAGTCAAACATAAATGAATCCAATGGATGGATGAACGGAGAGAACAAACCTTCGTGTGTGGCGTATGACGTGTAGTGTCCAGAGGCGGCACCGTTACCATGATGGACGATAACTGCCGCCAAGTCGTAGAAAGTACTGCCGCAGGCGCTGCCCCGAGTCTCGTGCTTGGGATGAATCGATGGTTATTAGCAAATCAAATAACTCATCAATGCTTAGGACATACCATATTGGAGAGGACGTACTGACTCATGTCGAGACCATTTACCGGAAATTCTATATAATTATCTAATTTGGTTCTGAAGAAGTTAGTCCATCGAAAACGTTTCAGATGTAGACAAAGGACCTGAAATGCAACAGATTTAGTGATACTGTAAGCGGCGGTGAATGCGATGGTGTCTCACATTAGGCAGTCTCCTAATCCAGAAGCGTTTTGTTGACCTTTGCTTTTGCTTACAATTCGGACAGTTATAGAGCTCTGTCTCCGCGAGTTCTTCGAGTTCCGTAAAACTCGAGAGACAGTCAGACAAATGGCAGCTCTGAGGCGTCTCTTCGCCATTATTGACGCCATTCTTCATGTTTGAGCACATCTGAGGAATGTCTAGCGATAAGTCGAGGAATGGGTCGTGTTTCTTGGACTCAGTGCCACAGACAAGACACGTCACTTCGTTCTGAAGTACACCACCGAATATGGACGTCACGATCGTGGACTTACCCGCCGGTAATAAATAGAGGTTTTGTGTGTTATTATGTCTTTTGGTAGGATTGGGAACAATGCCTAACAATTCGGTGTGAAGTCTATCTAACATATATCGCAGAAACTCGTGAGCGTCCTGTTGCTGGTAACCCCTGAACCGCGGAACCACTTTCCATATCACAGCAAACAAAGATTCGGGAGATATGGCAGACTTACTGCCCTCCCAAAGGGATATCATTGTCTTTCGCAGCTCTTCAGCTAATAGGACGTCGCCGTCAGTCATACGTCGGGCCGAAGCGATGGCCGTTCGGCTACCGTTCCACCGATGCTTATCCAAAGCCGGCAGTTGTTTGAAATAACAGCTAAACTGCTGGATATTACTCAGTGACTGAAGGACAGCATTCATGAAACAAGTGTTCCCTAAATTCCTGAGCCCTGCCGCCCGAGCTTTGGCCAGCCTTTGGTTCGCTTTCATCTGTTTATTCAAACAATTTTTACAATTAATAAACATTTATAACAAACTATGATTGCATTCAGTGTTCATTAAATTTATGAATATTTGATACCTTTTTCCTATTATTAGACTTTTGTTGGTTTTCATGCGAACCCTTTCTCTTGACGGCCCCACCGGTCGACACGTTTTGTGCGTTTTGTTGGTTTTGACGACAGTTTTCCGGACTATTCATACAATGAGTTCATTAGTCAATAAATGTATACATATTTGAATTGAATGACAACTCATTTTATTACTCATTATTTGATAAGAATTTATTCCTCAGGTGTTGTAAGAGTCGAGATCGGGTGTCGTTTACCACGAATTCATCACAGAGATAGCTATTGGACACAAGACACACACACTTTACAACCATTGCATTGATTGCGATCGCATTCACATGATATACAATATGTGAGATAAGATTGAGTGTCGGAGTGTCAGCACCGCTGCAAACACTATGCAATCCATAGCACCTCACGAGTGGACTCACCAGAAGACTGCAAAGGTATTGGCGTCGAAGCAGAGGGAGTGTCCGGGCGTCTGCTCGAAGTGCTCTTTGGCGTGACCGCAGACATAGCGACCACATCCCACTTGTCCGCAATGGACACAAATCCACGAATTCTTCTTCGACTTGCAGTCCGAGCACTCGAACTCCTGTACAGCGCATAACGTCTTCAGATGGGAACTGTTGGCCAGTTTGGATCCATTGAGTTGACACACGTGCGGACAATCCATGGCTCACCACAACACGTGCGCCGATGACAGTCCAGAGGTTGCGGACTGGCTTTGGATGCGATTCACTGCCAATAGCGTCACAAATGTCTCACAAATAGTGTTATGTTATGGATGTGTGCGTTGAGAGGCAGAGCGGCTCCCAGTCCTCACACACCTGTGCTTGTGGTCAGTCGTACACTGCGATCGTGTCGTGTATGTAGTGCTCACTTGGGATCAGTTAATCGTCGATCGGATGAACGCTTGGATTCACTGCCACGACAGTCACTGCAGACAAAGACTACACACTATTATCAGTGCATTAGTGTTGAGTCTAATGAGTGAAGCAATGAGTGATTCATTGAATACATTGAATGCAACTTTCAATCACTGCACCACTCAATCACTGCTCACAACTCTACCCAATACTACAATGCCTTTCATTCATCAATCACTCGACCATTCATTCAATATTTCGGTCATTCATTCACAAAACAATTCAAATTTACTCATTAGTTTTCCACTCATTTATGATATGATACACGTCTCTAACATACGATATGCTAATTATACATCACTTTTAAAACTAACCATTAATTATAAAAAGTTTATTCAATCAACTTATCACAACAACCATTGGTTTAAATTTAATTTGGTATTAAAACTAAAGTTACACTAAACTATTGGATACTGAGATGTCTAAAGCACTTGTTGTTGTGATTAAAATCAATTTAAAGAGTGGTAAATAGTGACGATTAATACGATTATAATTTATAAAATTAAAACTTAATTCACAAAAAAAGGGAAAATAATGAAATGTAACGATATTTCTGAACGTGTGTTGAGTAGAGGTGTTGAACGCATTGAATGTGTTTTGTTTTGAATGCAATGTTGGACTGAATTAGCGGTCATTCAGTCATTCAATTGTCGCGCAAACCATGGGATCAACTGAAGAGTCTTTGGCGTCAAATAAGTGCCAATTCTTCGTCAAGAAGGGTAACACTAATCGTCGGATCCGTCAGAATATAAGACGCGACGAGACGTCGAGCGAAGAAGAGGACAACGAGTCGGCGGTTGTGGTGAACAGCAGCCGAAGAGCCGACAGAAACCCATTGATTCAGTCGACCGTATCGTTCAGTCGTCTCAAGAAACGGAAAGTGGTTTCGGAGGACAAGGAAGACGGCAACGACTCGGACGACGACTCGTTTCGAGTCACCTATCGGTCCAACAAAAGCGGCCAAAGAGAGGGTCCCTCAGACATGGGCGCGACGTCTGTGATCCAGACGGAGACCGACAAAGCGATGGACGCGCAGAGCATCTTCGAGAGGGCGCAGGAAGTGAACGAAACACTGAAAGGCAAAGAAGACGACCACATCTACAGAGGACTCAATAATTACGTTCAATACAAGTCCAAGAAAGACACGCCTCAGGGGAACGCCTCGTCCGGACACGTCCGCAACGGTCCCGTCCGCGCGCCCGAAAACATCCGGTCGACCGTCCGGTGGGACTATCAGCCGGACCTCTGCAAGGACTACAAGGAGACGGGCTTTTGCGGGTTCGGCGACTCCTGTATATTCCTTCACGACAGGTCTGACTACAAGTCCGGCTGGCAGTTGGAAATGGATGCCCAGCACAAGGATCACGACGACGACGACCCCAACAAGTATGTCATCGAAGAGGACGACGACCTGCCCTTCAAGTGNAATGAATGAATGACTCGACAGATGGCGAGTGAGAGGAAGGCATGCATTGACTGATTGAATGCATAAACAAAACACTGTTTTTGAACATCAAATGAATCGGTCGACCGGTCGGTGAAGTGTTGCGATGAGTGGTCTGTCGTGTTATCGTCGGGTCAACCAATGGATGGTATTCTCGAGACAATGGTCTATATATGACGCCAAATGGCAGGACGTGTTTGATTCGGCAGAACTCGTGGCCCGACATCTTCACGGGCGCCACAAACCCATCTACGATCCGGACCAGGATTTCGGGGACCACGTGGTCGTCATAAACGCCAAACACGTGGCGATGCCGGGCGACGAGTGGCGGTACCGCTACTACTATCACCACACCAACTATGCCCGGGGCAAACACTGGGCCCCCGCACACGCCCTCCACAACAAAGACCCCACTCTTGTCTTATATAAAGCCATATATAAAGCCGTCGGAAATATTAGACTCAAACGACAGGAAATGATCGCTCGCTTACATATGTATCCCGAAGAAGCGGTTCCCAAACATATCCTTCAGAATGTTTCGGATCAGATCAGACAACTCCGTCCCCTTTCCAAACGCGTCGATGAGTTCACCGAAGAAGAGGTGAAAGAGTTTCCTAAGATTTTCGATTATCCCGAAGACTATGCCATCAAATAATCACTTTTTTGTATCATTTAAATAATTCTCAAATATAATAGTAGATCTAGTTTTAAAATTTCTGTAGATTTAAATCATTAATAAATAAATAATAAATAACTTAAAATTAATTTTATGAATGCATTGAACTTTATTTTCGGTTTTAAATGATCGCACTTGAAGTACAAGTGTTGCAACCATTCATAGGGATACCCATTGTTTAGTGATTGTACACAATATTTCAAATGTGTAGTCATTTTGACAATTTATTGATTGAATTTACAATTTATAAAAAATAATTAAATTACGAGTTTTATAATGAAATGTAGACATCATATGAAT